>PVJH01002663.1:0-162043 GCA_004026705.1 Nesogale talazaci | reverse complement strand
CCACGCTAGCGTCTCCCCAAGACACCACTGTCTGCTTCTGTTTATTTTTTACCTTTGGATTCTTAGGAGGAAAGCCATTACCTCCAGATCCCCACCTTTTTCGGTTCTTGGAAACATCTCATCTTCTGTGACTGCAGCAGGACATGACTGATGTCTCTGTTCTCTGAAGGCTCAACTAAGACAGACTTTCTTGAGCGAACCCACTCCCAGCCACTTCTCCTTCTCGTCCCCAGGACACATTTTCTCTTCCACCTCCAGGTCTTCTCTGCTGGTTCCTTTCCCCCATCCAAAAGCTGGATTGCGATAGAAATCTCCACCTAAATTTGTTATTCTTTTCCTCCGCTTTATAAATCACCCCAAATGATCACACCCGATCGCTCAGCGTGAGCTCCCATCATGTCTGCCTCCAACTTGACCCCCTTCTTTGAGGACTAGACACAAACTTCCAGCTGACTATTGAACCGCTCCAGCTGGACGGCCAGAAGTGCCAAGCTGAGCACCTCTCAAAATCAAACTTTTCCCTTCTCTGGGAAGTCTCTCTCCTCTGCTTCACGTTTCAAAGGGACATTGGCAAATGTTATCCCTGTGTACAGACTTAGTATCCAGGCCCTTTAATTTCTCCCTCTCTCTTTCTTTCTTTCTTTCTTTCTTTTTTTTCTCCCTCTCTCTTTCTAATGTCAAACCATTCACCCAAACCCACCTAATTCTGTCTTGGAATACCTCTGAAATCACCCATTCTCCTATCTTCCTACATCAGACATCTCTTAAGCTAGATACTTCTCGTATCTGTCCAACGAGTGTTTCTGATTACAGCATGTCAGCCCTCCCCACCACCTCCATCACATTCTCCACATGCCTCCAGGGTGCTTTTAAAAATAAGATTCTTTCCAGGGTACTTTTGTTTATAAATAGCTAGTTCCTAAAGATACATAGTGTTAGTTGGGGGGAAAATCATACAATAGAGTATCTGGAATAATGTCAATATTAGTAAAAATTAAACATATATACATTATCACATTAAAATATAAGTTTTGATTGCATTGTCATGAAGTCATAGTATTGGGGATGAGTTTTATTTTTTTCTTGCTAATGTTTAACATAGAACATCTATTACTACTTAGGTTACAAGGCAAAAAGATCATTTAAAAGCAAATTTTTTTTTTTTGCCATAAGGAACTGACTTAAGTATTTTAATAAAACCGTGTTTTGGACCAGTAATGAGAGTAGCAATATCAGGAGGGGAAGTGGAAGGCTGAATAGAAAGGGGGAACTGAGGACAAGTATCTACATATAATCCCCTCCCTGGGGGATGGATAACAGAAACTGGGTGAAGGGAGTCATCAAACAGTGTAAGACATGACAAAATCATAATAATCTGTAAATTATCAAGAATTCATGAGAGACGGTGAGTGGGAGGGAGAGGGAAAATGAGGAGCTGATACCAAGGGCTTGAGTAGAAAGCAAATGTTTTGAGCATGATGATGGCAACAAATGTATAAATGTGCTTGACCCAATGGATGGATCTATGGATTGTGATGACTTGTATGAGTAAAGTGATTTTGAAAAAGTTTTGAACAAAAAAGAAAACAAGAAAACTGTGATTTGATTAGATTTCATGACATTAAAGAACCAATGCTAGACCAACTGTGGATGTTGTTGGTGCCATTAAGCTCTGATGCATAGCAACCTCATATATGATAGAATGACATACTGCCCTATCCATCCCTACATGGGATTCTCTAGAACTAAATTTAAATAAATAAAAGGTTACTGGTTAGTATCTTTGAAATGAACTTGCAAGTATATCAGGGTTAAATATGTAAATAAGTAATGGTGAGAAGGCTTCAGGGATAACTCATTGCCATCAAGTCCAACGGACTCAGAGGACGGAGGGGAGCTGCCCCTACACAGTTTCCTCCGAGACTCTTAAGTCTCAGGCTATCAGGAATGGAGCCCCTCATCGTTTTCTGTGGAGTGACTGGTAGCCTGAACTAGCAGTCCAACTTGTGACCCACTACACTAGATGCTACAAATAAATGAGTGGGTAAGATGAGAATAAACCTTACTCATGTTGCTGAATTAGAGCTCGAGGCATCAGCAAAAAGTTATTAATATACATTTACATGCAGGCAGGTAAACAAAGACCAAGGAATAATAATGCGTGTTAGTATTTCCAACTCTGTCCACTGAGACGGTCTAATGGCAATGATATCTTAGGAGCAATGAACACATGTCTAGACTTGATTTCTAAGTGCCATTCTCTAATAATAGATGTCAATAGAAATAACTGACTTCCAAGAATGGGCTAGAGAAAATATAAGAGAAGCTTGGAGTGGGCCGAGCCCTGGTGGCATAGTGGTTGTGCTCAGGATTGCGGCCCACTAGGATGGAGGTTCAATTCCAGCAGCGGCTCCATAGGAGCAAAGGCTGGGCCTCCTACTCCCACCACCAGAGGGCTGTGATGCCCAAAAAACAAAAACAAATAAACAAACAAAAAAGATAAGCTTGGAGTATCTTTTTGTCTCAGAAAATAAGACAATTTTTTTTTTAAAGGAAAGGATGAGCAAAGGACATAGGAGTCAACTCAAATAACTTGGATGGTTAAAGCTGAAAATTTTTGAGCAATAAAATGAGACTATTGCAGTATCATCTAAGATAGATCTAATAAATAAAATAAATCTATCTCCTTTGAATATAAATGATGACTAAATACGTAAATGGGGAGAAAGAGACTAATCTTCCTTACAGAATATAGATATTTTTCCTCCTCCCTAAAGTGGAGTTTGGTTCTCATTTGTGGGGGACACATTTAGTAACTTTCTAAATGATTTGTTTCTTTGTCTTTTTGGTTTGAAGAGGAGAAAATTATTCTGTCCAGTGGACACACCTGGCAATAGCACCTTTACCAACTTGATCAAGAACAATGACCAACAGTGATAAGTCACTTTGCCATCATGTAGCCCCCTGATAGGACACACTGAGAAAGGCACTTCATCTTGGCAATGATTTTCAAAGACCTTAACTCCAGTTGAGGCTGACAATCTGAAATCAATGGATGTCCTGCGCCAGACCTGACCTTACTCTCTCACCACCATAGAATTTAATACAGCTAAGAGTGACCCTAACAGACAGAAGAGGACTGCTAGGAAAAAAAAAAAACAGTAGCAACCCTGACTTCTCATGTTCAGTGCATTGTCTCTTGTCTTAAAGGCTGTATCTCAAATTAAGAAACAATACTGATTTCTGGGCCCTACCTATGACTTTATGATTCAATAGGACTTTCATTGAATTGGAGAAGCTGCAGCAGTACAAACGGCTACTCCAGAATCTCATGTACTCCAGGAGTTGTCTATAGAATAAACAGAGTTTGCATATGACATTTAACTCAATGTACCCTTTCAAACTTTTCAAAGCAAACAAAGAGAACCTGAAAGTAGCCAAAATTACCTTTTCTAGCAATAACTAAGAATATGCCAGTTAGGAAGACATAATTTACTCTAAGCATACCCACTCCACACTTAACAACCTAGTTAGGTTCCAAGATTTGGCCATTACATGACAATCAACATCATGTAGCACCGGAGGGTGACTAACTGCCAAACCACTGAGAATCATGGCTCCCTGAAAGTTGGCACACAAACGTAACCATCTATTACTATTTTTCTTGCTTCCACCTTGGCATTCATTATTGCCAGATACACATGATCAATCCACACCATAGTAAGGGAGATTATTTTACTATTGTCATAAATGCAAACTGTTGGACAGGAGAATAAAAAAAGGGAGGAGTAGGTGTATAAGGAATGTAGTTGACATGTTGACTAACTTGAAACAAAGAATTGTGCACTTTATTTCAAAATATGGCAGATTGTGAGTTTGGTGAAAAGCTTGATAAATATTGATAGACAGGAAATAATTTCTACATCCTCCTTTTGTGTTCCATTTGCTTTAAAGTAAATGTTTATATGTGATAAACAGGATTTTCATAAATTTGTCTTATGCTTTCAAAGTTGTCGTGAAACTGAAACTCTCTAAGGTTATTTCAATAAAGAAAAACAAAAACTTGCTAAGATGTAAGGAAAATCTAAGAAAAAATGCACTGGTGACACAGGATTGAAATCAGAGCTGCTACCTTGACGAAGTCCAGAGCAATGTGTATATATATACCTCTGTGAGTGTAGGTGTGTGTGACGCTACTTAACGAAACCCAGTAAACCTAGAGTACTTAGAGTGCTGCCAGAACTACACTGTCCACCCATGCCCTTACAATAGAGACAGCCTTCCTTAAGTCTTCTTATCTTTACAAAAAAATCAAAAATAGAGGCTGAGCCCCGGTGGCATAGTGGTTGTGCGCGCGACTGCCACCCACTGGGTTGGAGGTTCAAATCCAGCAGCATGACTGGGCCTCCTATTCCCACCACCAGAGGACAGTGATGTCCCCACCCCCCAAAAAATAAGAAATGATTTTTAAGGTAAATTAAACCTGGTGTTCACAGTATAAAAGAACTAGAAAACACATCTAGGGAGTTATCTAAGAAAAATAATTTAACTAAAAGAAAAAAATGCAACATATCTAATTATGTTATTTTTAAAATTCGAAATGAGCAAAAATAATTTAATTGTGAAATAATAATCCCATGATTTAGTGAATAGTAATACAATTAAATGTGCCAATATAATACAATGACAAAAGACCTCAAAGCACCCTCCTTACCTTCAAGTGATTCTGACTCACAGTGATCCAATAGGAAAGAATGGATCTGCCCCTTTGGGCTTCTGAGGCAGTAAACCTTTACACTTCAGAAAACCTAATTTTTTTCTGGCCAAGCACTTGTGGTTTTGAACTGCTGACCCTACGGTTAGCTGCCTGATGCATAACTCACTACTAGGAAAACAGAAAATCTTTAAGAGTCAATGTTAGAAAAAGGAAAGAAAAAAATGTTTCAATGACATACTTCAGCTGAGAAAGTATAGATTTATGACTGAAAATGCCCTGAGGTTCATATGAATAAAAATGAAACCTCACTGGTATAGGTAGAGGGGAGTCGTGGCAGCGTAATGGTTGTGCATTGGGTTGCTAACGGTAAGGTCCGCAGTTTGAAACATCACTCCTCCACATTGGCTTGCTACTCCTCTGAAGAGTTCCGGTCTTAGAAACTCACAGGGGCGGTTCTCCTCTGTCCTGGAGGGTCACATGGAGCAGGCATTGATTCTTTGGTAGGGAGTTTGGCTCTTTGGGTTTTGGTATTGTTAGAGTGAAAAGTGAAGTTCTCACATATAGAATAAGAATGGATCTTTTGAAAGAAAAGTTGTTTTCAAAGAGAGAAGTGAGGCAGGTGAGTTATCCTGACTATAAGGCCAATGAAACACGATAATGGAGTTCTTCAGCTGGCCGGCTACATGGCACACATTCACTTTTCTGGCCAGTTTCTTCCCTAACGACTTCCATAGACCCTACGGAAACTGTCTGCTTTCATGAGGATTTGAAACTCAGAAACCCTGTGTAGGGTTTGAATTGTGATTAATTAAATAGCAGTGGGTTTGGTTTCGATCAAATCTTCTTGATTAAATTGAACTCAGGTTTTGCAGAATTAGATTGTTCTTTCTATCTATCTGTCTGCCTGCCTGAGATTTAAGTATTCGTTCTTCTGGCATGTTCCTATTATCTTGGTATGCTATAAAAATGACATGGTAATTTCCCTCTCTAGTTAAGTTTGCTGTGAAAAAAAATACATCCTGAGGAAAATTATATTCACATGGATGTCTTTTGGAGAAAGTAAGCCAAAGGGATATTGTGGGTATCATCTGGTGTCAATTTGGGACTTGAGAGGATTAAGAGTGAAGGGGTGGCGTTTGGTCTGTGAATGAAGATTCTGTGTGGGCTTGACCTTCTCTTGAGAATTCTGGGAACTTCTGTATTTGCCTCCCTTGGAGAATCTACTTACAAGACTCACTCCTTTGGAGACACCCTACTGGCAAGACACATGGCACTACATTGATGAACCACATGCCATGGGGGAAGTGGAGAAACCAGATGGAGATCTCTGCCAGCACTGAGATGTTCACAATGCCATGGGATCCAAAGACTTTCTACCCAGTCCATGATCTTCCTGCATTCAGCATCATTGCAAGTGTTTTGTGAGTCTGATCTTGAGGACTTTTAGATTGATATTGGACATATGGGCTAATATTTAACTTATGAACTTGGATTGTACTAGCTAGGAATGAATTACCCTCTATATAAAACTCTGTCTTATATACATAGAAGTTTCTATGAATTTGTTTCTCTAGTCTTTCCAGACTAACACAGATATTTCTTCATCACAAGATTGGAACGAGAATATGTCATGAAATGCATCAGCTTAAAGGCAACTAATCTTCAACAAAAGACCTAGGAATATCCAACTGGAGAAAGACAGCCTCTTCACAAATGGTGTTGGATTTCCATATGCAGAAGAATGAAACAAGACCCATACCTATCCTCATGCACAAAAACAAACTCAAGCTGGAATAAAGACCTCATTGTAAAACCCAAAGCTATCAGGATCCTTGAACAGAAAGTTGAAACAAGCTTAAGGGTCCTATTGCAGGGCATACATAGACTACAAAGTAAAATGGAGGAGACCCACACAGCAGAAGACAAGATAGATGATTGGGAAATGCTGAAATCACATAACTTATATACATCAAAAGACTTCATGAGGAGAGTAAAATGATAGCCCACACACTGGGAAATTTTTTTTTAACCAATGACACAGCAAACAAAGATTTAATTCCAAAAATATATATATAACTCTACAACACCTGAATAAGAACACAAGAAATGACCCAATTAAGAAATGCAAAAAATACATGAACAGACAGTTCACATAAAATGAAATACAAATGGCCAAGAAACACCTGAAAAAAATGTCCAGGATCACTAGCCATTAAGGAGATGGAAATTAAAACCACAAGATACCATTTTACACCCACAATGTTAGCCCAATTTAAAAAAACATAAACAGTATACAGCAAATGCTGGAGAGAATGTAGAGACTGGAACCCATTTACTCTGTTGGTGGAGTTGTAAATACATATAATCATGGTGGAAAACTGTATGATGATACTTAGAGCAACTGGGACTTTAAATTCCCTACAATCCAGCAATACCACTATTAGGCATATACTCTGAGGAAAATAAGAGACAAAAAAATGAATGGATGTATATGCTATCCCATGTTCATAGCAGTACAATTCACAATAGCAGGAAGCTGGAAACAGCCTAAATGTCCAATAGTGGAAGAAAGCTTAAAGACACTATGGTGCATGCTCACAATGGAATACTATGCATCCCTCAAAACCAGTGATGAAGGCATGAAACACTGCATGACATGGAAGGATCTGGAAATCATTATGCTGAGTGAAGTAAGTCAATCACAAAAAGATAAATATGGGATAAGTCCACTATTATAATGAGAAATACCAATTAAACAAATCTTAAGGACCCATTTCTTAACAAAAAGTTAAAAGGCTACATACCAGCTATAAACCACAAATCACTTCCCCTATGAGTATGGTATATGTTCAAGTATAAGCTGACCCCAATATCAGCCAAGTCATCTAATTTTACCACAAAAATACATTAAAAAAAAGCGCTGAAAAACTAGACTTCTACAAGAGTATATATAGTGCTTTACAAGCCAGCACACTGGCTGGGTCACTCCTTCAACAGTGATCTACTTGATGCTATACAACACTGAGCCAAACCTGTGACACATCAAAGGGCCCTCCACAGAAATGGAAGAAGAATCTTGCTGAAAAATTAAACAAAGATCAGGGGAGGGGAGCATCTGCTGTCTGGAGGAGACATGCATGTTTCTGTTGGTGAGTACGCTGCATGAACGGGGAGAAGCAAACTCACATCAGGAAAGGATGCTAAACAATGATTGTAGGGAATCTTGGGAGAACATAGAACAGATTGTTTCTAGGCAGACACTATGAATATGATCTACCCAACCCTTATGGAACAATGCCATGAACTAAACACCCTGATGACCCTGGGTACTGGCTTTGCAGACAGCATGCTACTTACCAGGGCCACACCAAAGGGACTTCATGCATAGAGACGCTACACAGAATGGACTGAGGCCTGCCTTGAAGCTCCAGGTATCCCTGGATTGAAAACTGAGATACTCTGGTCAGAGAGGAAGCAGAAAGAAGCCACCACAGGCTGTGGAAATGGTGGCCACTGGACGTTGGGTGGAATCCCTGGCTGGGTGAGTGTCCACTGGAAAGGGACCCAGTAGCAACATATATTTAGTACCTCCCCTTGAATTGATATGACAGGTTTTGAACTGCTGAGATCTGAACTTGAGAGAATTGATGACATTTTCCCCTGGCACTAATTCCCATGCTCGGTGTAAACAAAACTCAACATGCAGGGCAACAACTCACATGTTGTGGGTCTCTGTGGAACTGTACTCACATAGACTACTGATATTGACAGTGACTTGAGTTCCATGTCATTGGACAAATTATTGATGTGATCTGCAATTGGCTTATACCCCACGGGGATGATTGTTATTATTTTTTGTTTCTGTGGGGTTTTGTCTTTCTGCCTCCCCCTACCCTTGCTTGTTTGTTTTCTGGTTTGTTGTTCTTGTGGGGTTTTATTTTGACTGCCAAAGTAAAACAGAGTCCTGCATAACCCATGGACAGGCAGATGGATTCTGAACTCCTACTTAGCCCAAGCCCCAATTCAAGGAGAGTTAGTTCTGATAATATGGCCCTGCTCAATACACACCTTCATGAAACAGTGGTTCTTAACCGTCCTCAAGCCGTCACTCTTTAATACAGTTCCTCAAGCTGTGTTGACCATAAAACTATTTTTGTTATTACTTCATAATTATAATTTTGCTGTTATGAATCCACGACCCCTGTGAAAGGATTGTTTAACCCCCAGAAGGGTCTGTAACCCACAGGTTGAGAACCACTGAAAAGGATCATTGAAGTTAAGAGTGTTATACCAAAGTGTGGTGGACAGCAAATGGTACCTGGAAAATTGGAAAGGCTTGCATTCAAACAGGCAGCCCGCTAGTGAGGTGTCAGGGAAGTCCACACGGAAGGAGCAAACCAGCCTGTGCGATCCAAAGACGACAATAACAAAATCCGAAATCCAAATAAGGAAGACGTATCAGAGCTTAAATTGTGAACACCCAATTTGTTGAAGACTGTGGAGGGGGGGTGGGTGGAAACTCCAAATCCATCTGCAGAGCATCCAGTTAGATGAAACCTCTGGCAGATCCCTTCTAGGCACAGACCAGAGACTCAGCCTTACTATCAAACAGATCACTGTAAACTCGATGATGGAGGATTGTCATGGTATCATTTGACGCTTGGTCAGTTGACCTCCATCTCGACTCAACCCAAATTTGACCTGTGCTCACATATTTCTTACTTGTTCTACAACAGAAATGTCTCCTCTGGCTTTTAAAATACTGTTGTCTTTTTTTTTCTTACTCTTTTTCTGTATTTTTATATTATTACTACTTGACTCTTGAAATTTTATCTTTTTTTTTTTTTTTTACCGTTACTGCTGGGTTTCTCAGATTGTGAAGCACAGAAGGAGTAGATGAATAGATGAATAGTAATAACTGATGCAATTGGGCTTCTCAGGGCTGTGGTGGGCTTGAGATGGGAGGTAAGGAGGTAAGGAGGTTGAAGGGATTTGGAGAGCACATAAGGCATCTGGGAGAGGGGAAGGAGCCTTAGAACTGATCATGATTATGTATAGACAGCCCATTTAAAAAGCGATTTAAACATGGAGGTATATGAATTGTGGACACTGTATCAAGAAAGACACAAACACACTACAAAATGTGAAAAATGTAGCCAATATCTTTCAACAACGTATGTAGAAATTGTTTACTGGGATCCTAATTTGCTATGCAAACTCTCACCAAAACACAACAAAAATAAATTTTAAAAGTTGAGAAAGAATTTTTCTTGAAAAAGTCTTGAAGCTAGTTGGCCTTACTTGAATTTTCCTAGACCATTTAAAAGTCTTGTTTAATAGTTTGTGAGGAAAGAGACCTAGGTATCATGACAAAGTGTCACACTCTTCTTTTTAATAATCACTTTGTTGGGGGTTCACACGGTAATTATCACAATTCATATATTCATTATAACAAGCACATTTGTACATTTGTTGCCATCATCACTTTTAAAACATTTTCTTCTGCTTGAGCCCTTTTTATCAGCTCCTCATTTATTCCCCTACTTCCTCCGTCCTCCTTCCCTCATGAACCCTTTATAATTTATAAATTATTATTATTTTTCCACGCCTTACGCTGACCAATGTCTCCCTTCACCCACTTTTCTGTTGTCCATTCCTCACTGAGGGGACTATATGTTGACCACTGTGATTGATTTCCCCTTCCTCTCCCCACCTTCCCCTTCCCCTTCTGGTATCACTACTCTTGTAATTGATCCTGAGGGATTTATCTGTCCTGGATTCCTAGTGCTTCTAGCTCTTACCTGTATCCATGTACACATTCTGGTCTAGCCAGATTTGTAAGGTAGAATCGAGGTCATGATAATGTGGGGGAGAAACATAAAGAATTGGAGAAAAGCTGTATGTTTCATCAGTGCTATACTGCACCCTTACTGGTGAGTCACACACCTTTGAGACATCTGACCAAAGCTGTGTAAACTTCCCCCAGTATTGTGCTATAAAACTGTAAACTTATGATTGGGAACCACTATAATTAGTCCTAAAGCAATTGCTGCAACTTTTTATAGCCAATCATCTGAAAGAAGATAGTTTATATACATGAAGTTGGATAAATTTGACCTTTTGTGTCTGATATTCCCTTCAGCATAATGTTTTCAACATATATCAATGTTGTAGTTTAGGATAGAACTTTATTCTCTACAGAAAAATATTACTCCATTATATGTGTATTTCACAGTTTTGTTTGTCCACCCACATGTTTGTGGGCACTTCAAAAGCTTTTTATTATATGCATTATATAGCTGCATGTTAATGGTATTAGAAATTAAAACAAAATTCTACAAGACTTTTTTATTAGTTTAAAACAACAAATATTTCATGAAAAAAGTATTTTCTGAAACCAAAAAAAAAAAAATGAGAAGAATGTCACTGTTTGCATATTTCCAAACTTCCTAATTTCTACCTTACTGGAAAACAACTAGGTTCTCACATCTGCTTCCGTTTGACCCGCTACCATATGTTATTCTGGTTCAAATATGGGAAGAAAATTTAGCTTCCCAAGGATATTTAGTTGCAACAGGGATGACTTTGCAGATCTGCTAAAAATGTTGGCTTCAAACACCAGGTTCCCTTTGACCATGAGTTAAGGACCATTTTTCTACAAGGAGCTCCTGGACTACAAAAGTGGTTCAGTACCCCAGGAATGGCTGAAAGGTTGATGGCCACAGGCCTGCTGAGAGATCCTTCTGAAAGATCACAACCTTGAAAGCTTATGGGCCGCACTTCTTTGAACACATTGGTTCTCCATGAGCTTCAGTCAAAAACAATTAATCTTTTATGGGGGGTATTGTTTTGCTTCAAAATTAATTCCAGGAGCTGAACACTGAGCTTTGCCCAACAACAGCTTTTCATATTGATATTAGTTTAATAGTTTTCTCTGTTTTTGTAGCAACACTTTTTGACTTATATACATATACTTGAGGGGCTTGAAAATGTTTGTGGAAACCCAAATGAAAAGACCGTGATTTTTTTCCTACAGAATTTTGAACTCATGATATAGGTTTTTAAGTTCGTGTGTATATAAATAGTTACTTTTGAGTCCACTCAGTTACTATTGAGTCAATGCTAACTCATGCAGAAAGGCTGGAGGTTCTAATGCACCATCAGCTCGTCAACTGCCATAAATATTTATTGTTTTTGAAATCTTACACAAGATTCCTATAGAATCCTTATGAGTCAGGACTAATTCAACAATAGTGGATTTAGTCTTTGGGAGTGGCAGCAGGAAACTTAGTTTCTTAGCCATCAGAAGACCATAACACATCCAACCATTTTTCTTTTTATGGGCATCTAATAACTAATTCACACAAAGTAGCTACATAGGAAATACTTTGTTCTCTTTCTCAATATTGACATGATTCTTTTTATCCTGTCCATTTACTTGATGTGTGGGACTAGACTCCACCATCAAATGGGTCCAAGGGTGGGCTATGTAATTGAAGGGTAAATGAAAGAGATAACAGGTAAGGCAGCAAGGGCTCACCTCTTCTGAGAGTAGGACCAGGACCAGAGAGGGAGAGAGAGAGCAAATGTATTCTCTCAGAGACTTGTATAACCTCAGGCATGCTAGCCACATCATATACATATACATATTCATATACATAGAAGGAAGGGGATGTGTTAGAGGCATACACGTAATGGGAAAGGGATGTGCTGGAGACATACAAGTAACAGGAGAGCAAATATATAACAAGATGGGCAGGTTCTAGAATTAAGATGGCGCCTTAACCTTGGTCATCTCTGAGCTGGCTTGACCTTAAGTGTCCCAAGCTATTCTCCAGGGGAGCAATATATGATCTGTATCAGAAGGGGCCATACTTTGGGGTGCAGTGGTCTGATCATTCTTGATGGTAGACAACCTTCAAATAGCTAACCTCCAATGGTATAATGGCAATCATGTGTTTGCAAGCAGCATCTTAAACTTGGCATTATTTTGGGGGGTGGGCTTTGTAGGGTATAACTTTACTTAGGAGAATGTGGCCAAGGTTCATCGCCAACTCACGGATGTGAAGGTCTCCCTGCACCAGAGTCTCAGCCTCCTGGACACCTTAAGTAGAGAGAGAATTGTCTGCCTGCATGCTCTTCCTGGTTCTCAATTTCCCACAAATTTACTAAATTTTTTGATTGACCTTTATCTCTACTTTGCTCCTGGTACACCCTGCAAAGGTGTTGAAAATGATTAAAAATATTTTTTGTTAATTTGTCATTTTAATTATCAGCTAACTCTGAGAGTTGGTTGAAAATATACTGCTTCATGCTGCAAAATCTTTGTCTGCAAGGAGAAATATTTCTGTCTCCAAAATATTCTGCTGAAGTAAGAAATTGTTCATTAGTTTAGTGGGTTTGAAATCAGAAGCAAATATCTTTTTTTTTAATCAAATACTGGAAATATTTAGAGTCGCTTATCTGTAATATCTTAATATCAAATATTTTAATAATATCAACATCTCAAGTGTTCACAAAGAATATTTTAAGTTTTTGAATAATTTTAAATGAACATTGATTCCTTAAATTCAGATTAAATCCAGAATTAAGTTTTATTCCATAGTTTCTGGACTAAAAAAAAAAGAAAAGAAATTGACTTTCACACACGTCAATTTGATAAGATGCCACCATTAGGGGATGAGAAGGAAGAAATAATTTAAGCCTGTCAGCGTCTTAAAATTACCACAAGGGCATGGTATTTTCTCAAAACTCTATTTGTCTCTTTCAAATGGCAAAAGCTGTAGAGGGGCAGTTTTCTTGATTAAGGAGCTTTGGTGGCATTGATGACTCATTGGGCTACTGCCTGGAAGATCAGGAGTTGGAAACCACCCTCGAATCTGGGGGAGAAAGATGAGACTTTTTACTTCTGTAAAGAGTTACTTACAGTCTTGGAAACCCACAGGGGCAGTTTTACTTTGTGTTACAGGGTCGCTATGATGTGTTCTGGAATCCCTAGTCTTTTGAATGCTTATCTGGTTTGTTATAATACACAGACTCAAGAGCCTTTTTATAATCAATAAAACACTAGTATTTCTGGTATTCTGTGCTTTAAGCAAAGATTCACGTGACGTCAACAATGATGTTTCTTTGTGCCATGACGGCCTCTTTGGAAACTAGCTTGAATTTCTAGCAGCTCCCTATTGATGTGCTGCAGTAACCATTGTTGAATATTCTTCAGCAAAATTTTACTTGTATTATTATTAATGATCTTGTTCTCTACTTTCCTTATTCTGTTGGATCACCATTGCTTTGGGATGGACAAAGCTTAGATATCTTCCAGTCTGTTGGTCAAATAGTTGAACTCTAGTTTCTTAGCATAAATAAATGAGTGCTTCTTATGCTTCAGCAGCTTGTTAAAACATTTCACCAAGTTGATGAAGCATTGCAATTGATAGTCTATCACTTTCTGAAGTCTTTTTTTTTTTTTTTTGCTAATGCTTTTGGTGCAGTTTGCACTTCTTTAAGTACCGCATGGTTCTTGACCTATGCTTGCTTTTGAAGTGGTTGAATGCTGACAAATTCTTTTTAGTAAGGCAACTTTGTGTATTACTGTCATTGTCCTTTTATGCCTCCCCTATCATTCATATTTTGCTCATAAAGTCATCTAATATTCCAACTGGAGACTTGATTTTCTACTGTCTCAAAGTGGCTAATGCCACTCTTTTCAGCTCACCAATGCCAAGGAAATCAATCTCTATGCATATCATTTCATTTTTTAAAAAAATCAATATACTTCATTCTTTTTTGAAAAGTCATTTTATTGGGGGTTGGTATGACTCATCACAATCCATCCATCCACCGTGTCAAGCACATCTGTACATTTGTTGCCCTCATCATTCTCAAAACATTTTCTTTCTACTTGAGCTCTTGCTATCAGATCCTCATTTTCCTCCCTCTCTCCTCACTCCCACAATTTCATTTTTTATCGTTTCCAATTTTCCTAGAGTCCTACATCACACATTCCATGTTATACTTATTAACAGGTCAATGCACCCTCTCCCCTTCCTCCCCCAGGTGCTTCATCAACAAATGAAGCTTCACTCATTTTTCATTATAGTTAACACTACATTGAGAAGGCAGCTCTCCTGTAGTCCTCTTTTGAGTGCTTTCCAATCTGAGGACTGATTTCAAGCACTGTATCTGACGATTTTCTGCTGCTATTCTTAAAATTTTAAGTGACTAATTCCTCTGAAGTAGATGGATAGCATATAACTTCTTCCTGGTCTCCTCTTCAACCTGTTCACTTTCAGGGACCCTGCTGATGACCTAACTTCTAACATCAATGCCACATGCAAGTCACCACACTATGACAAATTCCTGCTCTCTGCCCGGTACACATTAAAGAGAAATCATCAATGCATTTGAATAAATGGAAGACAGTTCTCTGAATTCTAAATGCTATCAAAGCCAACTTAAGGAGCTCTAACTTTCTTCCTCAAAAGGAATCATGTCTTTCAGACCTGGCAAGTTCCACGAAAAGTTGTTTTCTCATTTTCTCTAAGGAATGTATAGAATCTTCCACTTCTATACTTATTTTAGCAAACTGACTACAAAAAAATGGACTGACAATTAGATTCTATGGTATATATATACATATATATACATATATATTTGTATCTACTTAACTCCTATCAATAAATCTCTTCCCCATAAAGAAGCCTCCTTCTTTCACTTGTGGACTTGTTTAGTATGAAAAATGTTGATTAAAAACATTAAACATTTCTATTCTATACCCAAGGTGGGTTCATATCCTTAAAAAAAACTGGCAGCAGATTTTCTTGCCTGTAACAAATTATCTGAGAAAATGACAAGATGTAACCAAATTCTCTAAGTGACTGAGTCATGCTCGGTGGCTCCAAGAGACCCAGCCTTCATGCTCTTGAGAGCTGAAAGCTGGAGCAGAGGTCAAAGCAGGACAGTATGAGTCCGAGTGAGTCATAAGTTGTAGAAGCAAGGACATGCACATCACCCTGACAACGGGGTCATAGAGTAAAATATAAAATGTGTTTTCATATTAACTGTCTTCTCTACTTTAGGGCTTCTAAATTTTTTTTAAAGCATGATAATTAAGGTTTCTTGCCAATTGAGCTGAACCAGTACTCTCCGTGATTTGGCAGCTAAGGCCTCGTAACCCTCTCTGAGATCACACAATGTAAAATCCCTTCCATAGAGATCTGCTAGGTGTAGCTAATCAGTTCTAACAATAATTGTAGTACACAATGGTCTCACGAAGGTCACAGTCCAATGAAATCAATGGGAAGAGCGTTTCCTTGACATCTGACCTTTTAATATAAATGGATACTGTGGGAAAACTTGCTTCCTTTTGCCTAAATCTGGATCCTGCAGTGGGCTCATCAACCTCTGGTTCTCTCAACTTGAGACAATGACCTGCCATATTGCCTGCTAACCCCGGAGCATGCTGACTTTGGATTCATTCACCTCTGCAGCCACCCGCCTGAGGTCTTCATGCTAATATCCAGCTCATCACGCACCCCAGCTACTGAGTCCGAAGAAGCCTCCAGTCTATGTCTGACCCATTGATTTGGAACCTACCAGAATTTGGATTTGTCTGTTTGCACAATTACCTGAGCCATGTTCTTTATATAAATGTCACTCTATGTGCAGAAACTCAAGGGAGCAGATCTTCCTGGTCTTAAAATGTTGCTGAGTCGGCACTGACCCAATGTTCTAGAGTATGGTTTGGTTTTGATATATACACACATAGAAGCCTCACTTCTTTTGCTTTTCTAGAGAGTATAACACATTTGGAATGTAAATTGGTTTTAGGGAAACAAAATCTTAAGGATAAGTTTTCCAAATTGATTTCTAATTTGATTAGTTTCCAAGGCACTGACAACTTTCCCTCTACATAAATGACAACGTTAATAAGCAAAATATCACCATCAATAGATGAAGTATTGGTGACAATCAAGGCTCTGAGTCATCTTTTGTTTCTGTAGTTTTCCCAGGTTGAGAAATATAGGGAAACTTGTAGTTTGTATGACTTAAAATAGACAAGGCAATACAAAAAAAGGAAACTAGCTCACAGTTTCAGAATCCCAGTTCAAGTGCAATATGCAAGATCTCTAAATTTCCACGTATCCCTTGAAAGAAAGGTTTATTTCTTGAATATCTAATATTGATGCAACAAAACCCAGAGTCTTGTCCTCAAAATGGCTGACTTAAAATGGCAACTGAATCTCCAACTTTGGTGTCTGATGTTAAAGTGAAGATGTTTATTGAGAAGAAATGGGAGCCTGAAATTTGGGAGGAGGATATATGGGGAGATAATCAAGAAGACAGGTGCATTGGACCCACTAAATTTTATTGCATTACATTAGGCAAGACCACCACCACTTCCCTCTGAAGGGATGACCCCACCTTTGCATACTAATCCAATACCAGTGAAACCATTACCCATTTCACACATTTTGAGGAGATTAACTTAACCATACTTGCTGATATAGCAATGAAGGAACTGTCTGGAACATCTCCTCAGGCAGATCCTCTATAGTATATAGCTGAGTCTCCCCAAGAAACACCCCAAGAAACTTAGTATAGCTTCTAGCTTTCTAACTAGACTTAAGTTCCAGCAAAGCCCCAAATGAAGTGTAACTGTTGAGCCCAGAAGACATGTGCTATAATAACCCAAGGTGAAGTGCCAGACCTACTTTGGTATACTGCAGAAGAAAGTATCCAAAGATTTAGGAAAGGGGCTGAGCCCCGGTGGCATAGTGGTTGTGCGCTTGACTGCGGCCCAGTGGGATGGAGGTTCAATTCCAGCAGTGGGGCTGGGCCTCCTACTCCCACCACCGGAGAGCAGTGATGCCCCCCCCCCAAAAAAAAAGATTTAGGAAAGTTGGTAAGTTAGAGTAGATTTATCAGGTTATACCAACATATGAAGTGTCCCCAGAGACAGTTTTAATCACAACAGCAAGGAACCAATTTGTGAAGGCAGTCCAGCATCTGTGAAGACAACCGCGATCACAATTTTAGGTGAGTCTATTTTGACGGGGGGGCACTGCCATAATTGAATCGAGACTCCTACCTCGAATGGGACTGATTTGGCCCTGGCATCACAAGCACCAAGCGGCAGCACTTATCCAGAGACACAAGGTGGGAGTGGCTACCAAGTGTCATGGAAGGTGTAATTGACAACAGAGTCAAGGTAATAGAATAGTCTGGTGAGTATAGACTCGCGTGATGGGTCTGAGGCACCATAGAGTCAGTTCCAACCCATAGAGCACAGCACTCTCTGGCCCTGCAGCATGCTCACAATTGTTCTGTTTGAATCTATTTTGCATTCACGGCGTCATTCCATCTTGTGGAGGGCCTTCCGGCCTTTCACTGCCCCTCTACTTTATGTAGCGTAATGTCATTCTTTGGGGACTGGTCTCTCCTGACATATACAAAATATGTAAGATGAAGTCTCACCATTTTTGCTTCCAAGAAGCACCTTGGCCATACTTCTGAGACAGGTTTGTCTGTCCTTTTAGTAAACCACGGTAGTTTTAATATTCTTTGCCAGCACCGTAATGAAAATGTCTGAGCTGAGCAGAGATCCAGGGGCCTTCATGGTTAAGAATCTGAGGAGTATAAAAAGGTGTGGCTGCCAGCACAGTGCAGAAGAGATTGTACAGACAAAAGAATTGTATCTTTAGTGTTTCTGATTATGAACTGTAACCTTTTCAACTTCCTTAAAATAATTAAAAAAACCCATAATAGTTAGTGTTGGTTTTGAGTTCTGTGTGGCCATCGCAGCACATTATTGCATCTAGCACAGAGAGCATGTTGTGGAAGAGACAGCAGGCTTCAGAAGAAGGTAAGGATGGCTGAAGGAAGGAGACATGTCTGATTTTTGTTTCATTGGAATCAACCTTAGGCTGATGTGGTTTAGGAAGGCCAGATGCTGCCTCCTTGCCATTCTTACAGTATTAAAGAAGCTCTTTCAACTAAGCAATCCTTATTTGCTAGTTTCTCTTGAACAGGATTGGAGGTAAAGCTTCAGCTTAAGTAGGACTGTGCTAACTTATTGTGGTGCAAAGAACAGTTGGCATGTGGTACACATGTCTGTTTAATATGTAAATTTAATGACTTTCTTTATCAAAGGGTCTAAATCATGGTAACCCATAGCAGCTGCACAAACGACTCCCAGATGACTCCCCAGAGAGTGTCTGACTGGAAATTCAGTGGAAATGTTGCAGTCAGATTCATCTTGATTCCAGAGGTCTAAGTCCACTGAACATGTAAGAGTTTTCCTCTTTTGTACCCTTTGGATGTCCTGACGAAAATATTCATGTTTAGCTTGCGTGTCTCTGACCACTTACTAGTCAGGTTCACTTAGGTGTGCAACAGCACTCTGGTCTCGCTGTTGAAAATTATTTCTGGTTCTTCTCTGGCATTCTTTGTCATTCCTCCTAGTCCTAATCTCAGCTGGCCAATGTGTGGAGAGGGGAGGGCTTTCTGAGAGACAGACTTCTATATGGGCAATCTATTTGAAAATGATTTCACTTATTTTCATTAATTCTCTGATATATATATATATATATATATATATATGTAGAATTTGCAAACACGTTACCATAAAAAGATACTTTGTGTGTTGTTTGGTTGAAGGCATGGGGGGTGGATATTGAAAAGTAGTAGGAGCAAACAAATCCATCATGGTGGAACTTTCAATATGTGAAGTAAGTAAAAATGTATTACTGCTAGGGTTCCAATTCATATATGCAAGGTTCATTCCAGACCAAATGTGCTTACACAGACCTCTGTGATAGAGGAGAGCTGGTCTCTCAGTAAGGTCTTTGCCTTTGTCTCATTAAGGTATCCTAATCAGTCAGTACAGTTCAAGGCTAAAGATTCACTTCCTGGGAAACTTTGCAACTAATAAAACACATGGAACTATGCTAGTGCCCTGAGCTGGAAGAGCCCCGTGGACAACCCTGCCAGCACTGACATGCTTGCAATGCCTCTGGATCAACAAGACTTCCTACCCACTAGCCTGTGATCATCCTGCATTCAACTTCATTACATGTGTTTCATGAGTCTGAAGAGGACTTTATAAATTTGTATCAGACACTTGGGCTAATATCAGACTTATGGTCTTGATCTGGACTGGGCTGGGATGTTTCTTAAAGTAAAATTACTCTTTCTATAAAGCTCTTTCATACACACACACCACACACACACACATTGAAGGATAAAAAGACAGCTCCTTGATTTTGGCCACTTGTGTGTTTGTGTGTGTTTTAATTCCAGAAAGGTAATCTTCACAGATTTTCTCAAAGAACACAGGAAGATTGTGGACGCTTATTATGAAATTTTTTTTTAAAAAAGAAAACTACTTTGGTGTGAACAGGGCACAAAAGTTGCACGTGGTGAGATTTTCCTTTCATGAAAACTCACCTGCTCGTTCTTTGAGGATAGCAAGAACTCTCCTATGAGAATTTGATTGAAAGATTTTGCCTCATCCACCCTACAGCCATGATCTTGTTCTATCATATTTCATTTTGACCATTTTGACCATTAATAAACATAAATATGAGAGATTGAAATAGTTTGTGGAAAATGAAATGAAAAAAGAAAGAATGTTTTCTACAGATTTTTGAAGCTGTATGCATATGTTTCTCTCTCTCTCTCTCCCTCCATATACAGAGTGGTTGTTGATTCAACTGAGTCAAATAACCACCCTTATGTCAGAGTAGCATCTTGGGTTTTTCAATTGCTGATAATATTTTTGAAGTAGATTGCTGGACATTTCTTTTTGGAGTCTCTGCCTACAACCTCTTGTATAGAAACTGAGTAAGTCAGCATGTTTTGTTTGTTTGTTTACCTTCTATGATTCATATGCATTTGGTGATTCTGACTCAGCAATATAATCTATTGCAGAACAAAACATTGCTTAGTTCTGCTCCATCTTTACAATTATAATCCTTGAACCAAATTCAATATAGGCACTGTATCAGTCCTTCTTACTCATGGTTTCCCTCTTATTTCCTATCTCTCCACTTGAGCTCTGGGACCTCTGTTCAAAGAACATGAAGTGACGTCTCATCTATCTCATTCCTAAGGAGGACTCTGCTTGCACTTCTTCCAAGACAGTTTTTTCCCCATTATTTTGACCATTCATGCGATAGTCAGTATTTATTCCACACCATAATTAAAAGGCATCCATTATTCTTTAGTCTCCCTTCACTCATTGTCTGCTTTCAATAGATATAGATGATTGCAAATACCATGAGTTAGTCACACTTTAGTCCTCAAAATGACATATTTGCTCTTTAAAGACGTCATATGTAGTAGTTTTGTCCCATGTACTTGGTTTCTTGCCTACTGCATCCATGAGCATTAATTATGCATAAGACAAAACAAATAATTAATCCCTTCCATCACCACCAGGGGGACAAACAACAGAAAAGTGGGTGAAGGGAGACATGGATGGTGTAAGATATGAGAATAATAATAATAATAATAATAATAATTTATAACTTATCAAGGGTTCATGAGGGAAGGAGAGTGGGGGAGGAAGGGAAAAGTGAGAAACTGATACCAAGGCTCAAATAGAAAGAAAATATTTTGAAAATTATGATGACAACATATGTACAAAAGTGCTTGATACAATGGATGGATGTATGGATTGTGATAAGAGCTGTGAGAGCCCTCAATAAAATGATTTGAAACAACAACAACAGCAACCAAAGCTCAAACACAACAAAAACAAAATATATAATATAAACAGGAAACACATTACAATATAAAGGGGTCAAGAATCTGGGCTTGTCTCATGTGATATTCCATTCAGGGTCTCAAAGGCTGGAATCAAGGAACTGGATAGGCTTAGTACCTTACTGGAGCTGTGGCCGTTACAGAATCTCACGTCAACTTGAGGAAGGGGTAGCTTCTAGCCTGGCAGTAAGGTCACAGCTTGATGGCCACATTTGGAGGCACAATCACAATAAATAGCTCACTGGACGCCAGACACATTCTCTATGTTTCTGGGAGACATTTCTGATGACAAACCAGAAGGAGCTACATTGATGAAGGCAGAGCCCTGGAGCTGGAGGAGACGCATGAAGACCCATACCAGCGCTTAAATGGTGCCACTGCCAGTGGATCCACATGGCTTCCCATCCCCTGGCAGGTGGTCTTCCTGCAATTGGTGTCATTGAATGTGTTGCATGAGTCTGATACAGAACTTATAGACTGGTGTCAGACATTTTGGAGTAATATTGGACTTATGGACTTGATCTGAACTTGGATGGAATTTTTCTTAATATACAATTATTCTGTCATATAAAACTCTTATACACATATGAGTGTCTCTGGATTTGTTTCTCTAGTCCCGTGATTGACAACTTTCCTAATGCCACAGCCCTTTAATACAGCTCCTCATGTTGTGGTGACTCTCCTAACCATAAAATTATTTTCATTGCAACATCATAACTGTAATTTTGCTGCTGCTATGAACCAGGTGATCCCGTGAAGGGGTCACTCAACCCCCAAAGGCATTGTGACCCTCAGGATGAGAACCGCTGCTCTAGTCAATCCAGACTAACACAGGAGCTCATAGTGATATTCGAAGTGCATGTGTATTTTTGGTAAAATTCAATTCTTAGCAGTTGTAAGATGAAGTCTCCATTTTGTTTGTGTTAGTCCAGGTAGAACAGAGAAACAAATTCATGGACACACATATGGATATAAGGGTAACAAGTTTTGTGTACAAGAGGAATGGGACTTTGAGAAAGCATCCCAACCCAGTCCAGTTCAAAGTCAAAAGTCTGATATTAGCCCATATGCCCAATATCATATGGGCTATAAAGTCTCCTTCTGACTCAGGAAGTCACAGCGTACCCATGGCTCCTTGCTTCCAAGGCTCAGGGTTTATCAACAGCATCCAGTGGTGGTAGAAGCAACTCAACCCTGCCAGGGGTCTCCACGTAACTTCTCCAGTTTCAGAGGTCTGGTTCCATCAGGGTAAGGCCGTGTGGCTTCTCCTCCGGCTCCTCCAGCTCCTCGGACACTGTCATCTTATCTTATCAGTTGAGCAACTCCCAACAACTGGAAAAAAAATGGACTCGCCTCTTCATGAGGGAAATGCTGAGTGACTTCCAGAATTCTCAGGAGAAAACCATGCCCACACAGAGGTCTTATTGGCTACTCAATGGCTATCTCCAGATTAGCAGGCTAGACTCCACCCCTAGATCTCAATCATGAAATTGACATAGGGAATATGGCCGCCACATTGTTGCTGTAGTAATATAAGGGAATACATGTAGTTCCTTGATGTGAGGACTCATAAGATAGCCTTCTAAAACATAGCAACTTGCTTTCAATTCAGACTGAAGATAGCGCTTGGTGATGAAGGTCAAAGAATAAAACCTTTAGTACAGATTGCAACTCAGTGTAAAGAAAGCTAAAATCCCTACAACAGGGTCAGTAGATAGCATCATGATAAGTGGAGAAAATAAATGAAGTTGTCAAGGATTTCATTTTAATTGGATCCAAACTCAACAATCTTGGAAGCAGTAGTCAAGCCATCACATAATGACATGTCAGGTGTGTCTGCTGCATGAGATCTCTTAAAAGTGTTAATGAACAAAGAAGTTGCTTTGAGGACTAAAGTGAACCTGACCCAAGTCATGGCACTTTCCATTGCCTCCTCTATGTGTGAAAACTGGACAGTCAGGAAGATCATTGAAGAATTGGTGCACTTGAATTGCGGTATAGGCAAAGAATATTCAAAGTACCATAGACTGCCAGTAGAACAAATCTGTCTGGAAGGAAGTGTTATAGGAATGCCCTTAGCAACAATGATGGAGGATTTCCACTAAATCAATGGATTGCTCCTTCACACATGTTATCAGGAGATCAATCTCTGGGAAGGAACATCATGCTTCATAAAAGAGAAGGTCTACAGACAAGAGGAAGACTGCAGAAGATGGACTGAAGTGGTAGCACTAACAATGGGCTCATTCGTAGTAATAGAAAGGATGCACCGAATGAGGCAGTGCTTTGTTCTGCTCTGCATAGGATCCCCATGAGCCAGAACCAGCTCTATTGCACTAACACTTTGTTCTATTCTGCTGGTATGAAGCAAATCAAAGGTTCTGTCCACCCTCAAGGGGAAGAGTTTGTGTAGGAATAGCATGACTCACTAAAGACCACTGAAGGATGTGCCCACTATATGTTCCTTCAATCCGTAAGACAATAGAAAATATCCTGTCTTGGACTGATCCACTGTGGAAGAGGAGTGCAGTGCTTCCTAACCCAGCCATAGCTCATTCTTTTTTCTACTACCAAAGATGCCTGATGACTTCTTTTCTTCTGGATTAGGAAATCCTGGGCAGAAGTTAGGTGTCTATGTACTGTACTTGCATTGCAGGGATCACATGTGAATCATTTTGGTGATCACTCTGGTGCCAAAGTCTCTAGAAGAAAGAAGTTCATTGCATGTCTTCCCTTTGGGAAGAAAAAGGTTAGTTATGGCAGTATCAATTTCTCCAAAGAACTCTTCCCCAATCTTCTTTTCTTTTCATAGTCTAAATTTTGTTAAATTTTATTTTTTTTGAGGGGGGGCACATCACTGTCCTTTGGTGGTTGTGGGAGCTATCCAGCACTGCTCCTGAGAGCCGCCACTGGATTTGAACTGCCAAGCCCATGGGCCGCAGTCCCGCACTCAACCACTTACGCCACTGGGACTCAGCCCTAAATTTTATTTTTATGGTAAACTTACAAGTCAGTTAGAACAAAAAGTCCGTAAGATCATCCAAATTCATAAAAATTAAATGGATTACTATGAGAATTCATGAACTAAGACATCAGAGCCTATGCCGAATCATTTTGAAAATGTAGACAGAAATACTAGAAGAATTATGTAAAAGAGTTGGAAATAGACTCCACCAGAGAGAAGAACTAAGTACAACACAAGGTGGGTCCGGTCACTGATGTGCTTGTTAGAGTCCTTGCAGCAGTAGAAACTAGTCCTTGGGAAAGGACACCGTGCTTGATAAAAGAGAAGGTCTACAGAAAAGAGGAAGATTAGATATTTATGAAGCTTACATGTACAAACGATGTACTCAGACAAGTTACTATTGAGAGTTTGCTATTTGCATTTGAACTTTGTTCTCTCATGTTCTGTTTCAGTGTTGGGCGACAGAATTTTTATTTTTGAGTTTCTTCATCTGTTCTGTAAGCACAGCCATGTATTAAATAGCAAGGAATGAAACAGTCACTGGTAAAATGTTTGAGATCCTTTGAGGAAATTGATTTTTAAGTATTAGCTGTTTAACATCAGGAATGATGTGCTTCAGAATTGCGCCCAGTTTTCACACTCATTTCGTCTGCATGCTGAGCAAATGACTCCAACAGGGGCCCTCAAACTTTTTAAACAGGGGGCCAGTTCACTGTCTCTCAGACCATTGGAGGGCCGGACTATAGTTAAAGACAAACAAGAAACAACTATGAACAAATCCACCGTGGGCCCTGGGATGATCTGGCTGCTAAGTAGGACAACAGCAATGGCTGGATAAATGTCCTTGGTGGGCCATATGTGGCCCTCAGGCTGTAGTTTGAGGACCCCTGCCCAAGACACTAGATGATACAAAGAGGAGGGGTCACAGTGGGGAGAAGAACTTGGAATCACTGCTCACTTTAATAAAATATTCTAAGACATAGAAATACCAATACCTCTTATACTAATCTTTCACATTGAGATTGTAATCACATTGAGTCAAACTATGCTGAATAAGAAATTAAAACTAATGTTGGAATATTGCTGAAGCCAGTAAGCATAGCTGGAAATCCAGCCGTCATGCAGCATGAAGCAACCTATTTCATAGGGATTATAAGGATCAGCCCAAAGTCACAGGCAGGGGTAGTTTGTGTAATCAACAGCTAGAAATTCAATACACAGGCTGCATGAACTGGGTGTCCAAGAGACTTTGTCGGGAGCTGTCTTTTTCAACATCAAAAGGCAAATAAGAAGATGGTGGCGACTTCACTTAATAAACTATATTGCTTGTCTATCAAGAACAAATTGAGGCCAAATATGGAAAACCCTTATGATATCTTTGGTATCTAATAACAAAGTCCAACTACTTTGAGGTAGGTGAGTATTAGCTCCTCTTTCACCCACTCACTATCAGGTGGTGTTGCAGAAAAACTCAAGCACAATTTTGAATCATATACAAACATTTGTTAACATTTATTAAGTCACAGGCAAGTTCTGATAACCTGATCTTCATGCTGGGGAGGTCTGTGTCTTTCGATGATTCAACCACATTTTTCGTGAAAGATTCACTGGAGTCCAATGTGACTATTTTCCAGACGTGGTGGTGGTTGCTAGAGAACCTTGAGATGGTTCTGACCTGCAACGATTCTGTGCAGATCCGAAGGAAACAATGCCTGGTCCTGTGGCAGTCTCATGGCAGTTCTTATGCCTGAGTCACTTGTTGCAGTCACTGTGCCAATCCATTTGGTTGAAGTAAGATTCTATTGCTCTGGGGGTTGACATTAGGTATCTGCTGTGCATCGTAGGACTTCATATGGCCCTCTAGCTATAGTCTCTATAACTCCCACAAAAGGACTGGGGAGGAATATGCAAATGAGATGCTCTTGGCTCACCCGGAAATTTGGGTAGCTTGCTAATAATGGAAACAAGGTACACGGTCTCTTTGAAGGGGTGGGACTGTGAAAATAAGGTATGTGAAACACAAACCTGGGGCTTGCTGAGGTTTAAGTTTTCCATCTTATATGTGCACAGAAGCAGGACCTCATACCAACCAAGAAAGAAGAGCCAGGTATTTACCTAGGATGAACCTGAGGTCCCTGTGCTGAGAAACATCTGAACTCAGCAGACAGCAAGAAAGAGAGACAGAGAGAGATAGAGTGTGAGCTACATTTATAACACCTTGCTTGGTCAGTGAAGGATGGTGAGAAGAAGGGGTTTAAAAAAATCCATTATCACCAGGTGATGGCCTGGTAGGCTTCTAAGTTCATGGAGTACTAAGAAGAAAAACTTTAGGGAGTAGACGTGGGGGAAAGAGGTGCCTTTAGACACTTGTTGGAGCTGGCCAGTTTGGGTTTAGGCAAATTTGCTAAGTGGACAGCCTGTGGGTACTTAAGTGCAGAGCAAGAAAGACCTTGGTGACACTTGTCTGATCATGGCAGAGCTCCAGAGGCCTGGAGGCTGAGGACCAGAAAGAGGTGTGCCTTCAGCCATTACTGAGAAGAGCCTTCTCTGATTGAACTGCACTCTAATTAATGTATGATCCTGAACTGTAGCCTGCTATTTTTCTGGTAAACCCAGTAACTGAGAATGTGGTCTGTGAGTTCTGTGTGGCCATTGCAGCAAATGATTGAAGCCAACAGAGAAGCAGACTAGGGTTCTTTGGGAGGGGCAGTTGTAGTCAAAATTGTTAAAAAGATTGGAAGATGGAGGCACATCTAACCTGCACCTCATAGGAATTAGCCTTGGTCCCCATCTCCTCCCCCTGAAGCTGGAGAAGGTCTGATGCATCTACAAAGTATCCAGGAGCTTTCTGATGTTTCTGCTTGGTATAGGATACAGGGCTATTCCAGATGGCATGGGACACAAACCTTGTTAGATTTTTATTGATCTTAGGGAGAGGAGTGTCTCCAAATGATTTTAGTTTAGCACATTCATATGTCTAGAAAAACAAAGCAAAACAAAATCTATTGCTTTCAAACGGACTCTGACTCATGATACCCTGGGTGTGACAAAGTAGAACTGTGGGTGCTTCCTTGGATATAATAGATTTGTATTGGGATCTCTTACAGCTATCATAACATCTCATAGTTCATTCACACCAAGCATTATTGTACAATTGCTATAACAGTCAGTTTCAAAACATTTTCATTCTTCTTGAACTCCTTGATATCAATCACCATTTATCCCTCCCTCTTCCACTCGACCCCACTATACCCCCATTTACTTGCTTTTCTGTGTCTTACATCATCCACTATATCCATTCACATCCAATTCTGTTGTTTGCTGTCTTGCTCCCCTCATGTGGGCTTATACCGTCACCAGTGCTATCAGCTCCCCTTCATCCCCTTCAGGGAACCATTTCTCCTGCTGCTGTTTCTGAAGGGTGATCTATCTTGGCTTTTATGTCTCAAATGATCTAATTATACAAACGAACATACTCTTTTTGGAAGCATATCCTTAGGCCATCTTCTGTGGTGCTATTAGGTGTGTTTGAAACTGCCCGCCGTGAACTTAGCAGTCAGAAGGAAGCTGTTTGCTCTATCCAAGGACCTTCATCCATAAACCACAGGATACCCATATGTGTGGAGTGCTGTTGGTTTCATCAGTGAGAGCTCTTTTCTATTATGGTATGCTAATTTCCTAAACCTTGGTACAGATAGAGAAGAGAATAACATACGACTAGTCAGGTGTCTGCTTTGGAGTTTGCTTCTCCTGGTTAACTGCTACCAAATTAGCCAGTTAATGACTGAGTAATGGGCTCTACTCAGCACAGCAGACAGCAGCTCGGGTTTCATGGAAGCAAACACAACATGTTGTTCATATCAAATCACTTTTTAAAAATCATTTTATTGGGGGGTCATACAATTATTTTTAATTTTTTAAAAAATAATTTTATTGGGGGCTCTTACAGCTATTATAACATTCAGTACATCATCTGTATCAAACACATTTGCACACGTTGCCACATACATTTCCGAACATTTTTCACTTGAGCCCTTGGTATAAGTGCCTCTTAAAAAAAAAAAAAAAAAAAAGCAAAGCCTCCTCCTTCTCCTCCCCACCTTTTTTTTAAATGAATCATTTTATTGGGGACTCACACACCTCTCTTCACGATCCATACGCACATCAATTGTATGCGGATCTCATTGGCACACTTGTTGCCATCATCACTCTCAAAACATCCTCTCTCCACTTAGGCCCCCAGTTCCACCTCCCCTTATTTCCCTTCCTCCCTCCCCCCCCACGAACCTTTAATAATTTACAAATCGCTATTTCATATCATACACTGTCCAATGTGTCCCTTCACTCACTTCCCTGTTGGCCATGCCCCAGAGGGGAGGTTATATGTAGATCCCTGATATTAGTTCTCCCTTTCTACTCCACCCTCCCTCCACCCTCCCAGTATTACCACTCCCATCACTTGTCCTGAGGGAATATCTATCCTAAATTCCCCATGTTTCCGACTCCAGTGTACATCCCCTGTTCTAGTCGGACTTGTCTGGTAGAACCGGGAGCGTGATAGTGGGTGTGAAGAAGCATTTGAGAACTAGAGGAAAGATGCATATTTCGCTGTTACTAGACTGTACTTTAGCTGGCTCTTCTCCTACCTGCAACCTCTCTGTAAGAGGATGTCGCTTCACCTATTGATGGCCTTTGGGTCACCAATCTGTGCCCCCCCATATTTATAATGATATAATTTTGGTTCTTTGATGCCTGACACTGGATTCCTTCAACACCTCGTGGTCACGCAGGCTGGTGTGCTTCTTCCATGTGGGCTTTGTTTCTTCTGAACTGGATGGCTGCTTGTTTACTCAAGTCTTTAAGACCCTAGACGCTATATCTTTTCATAGCCGGGCACCATCAGCTTTCTTCACCACATTTGCTTATGCACATATTTGTCATCAGTGATCATATCAGGAAAGCGAGACCCAATGTTATGGTTTTTAGTTCTTAGACCCTGATAACTGATCCCTTTGACAACTCATGGTCCACACGCTGGTATGCTTCATCCATGTGGGCTTTGTTGCTTCTGAGCTGGATGACCGCTTATTTACTCAAGTCTTTAATACTCCAGATGCTACATCTTTTGACAGCCAGGCACCATCAACTTTCTTTACCACCATTGCTTATGCACACATTTGTCTTCAGTGATTGGGTAGGGAAGGTGAGTATCATGGAATGCCAATTTAATAGATCAAAGTGTTGTTGCATTTAGGAAGTACTTGCGTGGAGGTCCAATGCCCATCTGCTATTTTACTAATAAGCCTATGTATAAGTTCGTTGATCCATTTCCCCCATTGTCACATATAGATATACGCACCTATGTACATGCCTGTGTTTAAACCTCTATAAATTATCTTTATCTCCAGTTCTTTCCTCTATTTCCTTTCACTTCCCTCTTGTCCACTATCATACTCAGTCTCCATTGGGTTTCAGTATTTTCTCTCTGTTACATTACCCTTGATCAATCCCCTACTTGACTTCTCTCATCCACCTTGTCTCTAATTTTGGATCAATTGAAATACCCTTATCCCTGGGCTGGTCAATACCGCCTCCTTTCCCCTCCTCCCCTTCTCCCATGGCCCGCACCCGGAACCATCAGTCCCATCATTTTCGCCTCCAGACTGTTCATCCAACCTATCTTATTTAGATAGACCTGCAAGGGTACAATATGTACCCCCAAAAGGCTTCCTAAAATGAAGCAACCAAAGAAAATAAAGCAATGATAACAACAACAACAAAATCCCCAATGTCCAATATACATATATGTAAAAAAACACGACAATATTAAAACATGCAAATAATTCAAGGTCTGTTCATGGACCTCCAAGAGTGTCCCCTGGTTGAGTCAGATGGGGTGCCACTCCCTGATCCCAAGGTCATTCCATCTGAATCTCCACGCTCTGTTGCACACCCTAAGTGTTTTTCCCTGCTGTGGTTGTGACAGACAGTGTATACTCCTGACCCTATTTCTGCACTGTTGACCCCGAAAGGCCTTGGGTCAGCGATGGTAGCTGTATTTCATAGTGCAGCTGGCCATATGGTCCTCTTTATGCATCGACTGTTCTGAGTGGGAGTATCATCCTGAAGGATTAGTGGACCGGGATGCACTCCATTCTCTCTTCCTCTCTCTTCATTTGTTCTCATGTGTTCTGGTCAGGCATTTCTTACTCCCCAAGCTGCAGCTTCAAGTGCTGACCTCCAAGGCGAAGTTCCCTGGTGGAGAGGTGGCTGCCCCTGTCGTTGGGATTGGGGTTGTGTGCTCAGGCTCCTTCGTTGGTTCTCCACTTCATACTGCCACACTGCATTCACATCCTGGATCACTGGGTTTAAGTTTGGTCCCTCTTTCGCTGTGGAGATATAAACAATACACTCCCCTTGGGAGGTTTAGTATTCCATTCTTTCTTTACACATCACCATTTGCCCCACGGCACACCCCCACACCCCCATTTCAGTTGGCTACCGTATGTAGTCCTGAATTTGGTCTGGCCCCTGCTATACTACTTGGGCTTCTCCGCAGGCATTTCTGAATACAGTAGCAACCCAAGGTACCCATTTTCCATTTTTTTAAATTACACTTACCTCAGCGGACTCATGTTGTACCTGTCCTTTTGCACTTGGCTAACTTCACTTAGCATAATTCCCTCCAGTTCTTCCCAAGTGGTGATGTGCTTCATGCATTCATCACTGCTTTTCAGCGATGCATGGTACTCCATTGTATGTAGGTACCACAGCTTTTTAATCCATTCATCAGTCAATGGAAAGTTGGGCTGCTTCCAATTCTTTGCAATTATGAACTGTGTGGCAATGAATATTGGAGCACAGATGTCTGGTCATGGTTCGTTGCTTGCCTCTTCTGGGTGTATGCCCTGTAGGGGGATTGCAGGGTCATATGGTAGCTCAATTTCCATCTCTTTTAGATATTGCCAAATTGATGTCTGTACATACCTACAGGTCCACCAGCAGTGGATAATTGTTCCTATCTCCCCACAGCCTCTCCAACACTTACTGCTTTCTGATTTTTTGAATTGGGCTATCCTTGAAGGTGTTAAGTGGTATCTCATTGTTGTTTTGATTTATATCAAATCATTTTTAAGCCAAAACACAGACATCATAGAATGCTCACTAGTTGGGTTGTATACTGTTGCATGTTCTATGAAATATCAGTGCTTCGGTGGGAGGAAAACACACATATTAAAACAGGATATGCTATTACATTCGTCTTTCACACGAGAGTCTCATGTTCCAGTTCAAGGTCAAGGGGGAACATCCATTTCTGTAATTTTACTTAAATCTTTTTCCAGTTCTGAAATAAATGTGGCCTAGTTACTACTGAGTTGCCCTCATTAATCCTTTTTATTGAGGGCTCTTACGAATCTTATAACCATCCATCATTCAATAGTATTAAGCACATTTTTGTATATGTTACCATCAATATTTCTCAAACACTTTCTTTTTTTAACTTGAACCCTTGCTATCAGCTCCTCTTCCCCCCCTTCCTCCACACCCTTTCACCCTCATGATTCCTTGATTAATTATATATTATTATTATTATTGTTATTTCATGTCTTAAACTGTCCATTATCTCTCTTCACCCACATTTCTGTTATTCGTTTCTCTGAGGCCTGGACTATTTATCCAATCTTGTGATCTAACATTTCTCCCTCTCCCTACCCTGACCATCCCCCTACCCTCATGATATTGCTGCTCATTCCTCTAGGATTCATCTGTCCTCACATTCATGTGTCGAGAGCTCTTAGCTGTACCCATGTGTCTTGACCTTTTTTCAGTGGCACTAGTAGTAAACACCTACTTCAGCGCAATGAAAGAAAGTAGAGAATTGTTTGAATGCAATGCCATCTCACAAGCAGAGGAACACTTTATTTTATGACTCTGGACTTCCATGCTGGGCAGGAGAAATTAATTTTTCTCCCTCTCCTTTCCTCGGTCTCTTTCCCATCTTCCTTCCTGCTTCCCCCAACTCCACCCAACCCGGGTGGCTCCTCGTCCCTGTTCTATTACCTGCATGATGTGGCTCTTGTTAGGTGCTGCGGAGTTGGTTCTGACCCGTGGCAATCCCACAGACCACAGAAGGAGACCCTGCACAGCCTTGGGCCATCTCCACCTGTCTGCCAATGCCCGAGTCCATTATTGCAACCATGGTGTCAATTGCTCTTGTTGAGGGCCTTCCTCTTTTTCAATGCCTCCTCCACTTTACCAAGCATGACGTTCTGCTCCGGGGACTGGTCTCTCCTGGAAACACATCTAAGAAGGAGCCTTGCCAGCCATGCACTCCGGTCGTATTTCTTCCAAGGCAGATTGGTTTATTCTTCAAGCAGTACATAGTATTTTCAATATTCTTCTCCTGCACCACAATTCAAAGGCATCAGCATTTCTTTTGTCTTTCTTAATCAATGTTCAAATTTCATATATATATATAAGGCACTATAACATTATAGCATTATATAACACACACACACACACACAAAACAGGACCTAACTACTTCTAGAATTGTGTCTTGTTCAATGTTTGTGTTCTAGTCATATGAGAGACTTTATAAGTACGGCACCTTCACTACAGGTAGGTATGTGCTGCACTACAGCTCTAGCACTTCACCAGGCCCAGGACCTGTCACACTAATTTACATAACTGAAACTCAGAGCGTCCCCATGCCAACAGCATCATGTGTGGGTTATCAACATGCACCTGCTGACTGGCATACAGATCTTTCTTGGTGACTTTAATATGCATATGTATACATACATACACATACACACATCTATTCTTTTGAATAGGTACTTAACTCTCAGGTTGCCCTTGGATACTTATTTATCCTTTCTTTCATTCATAAAATATTAGTGAGCAATTCTGGTTAAAAAAAGATCTACATGTGAACATGTGAGATTCATAATCTACATACAATAGCATACCTCTAACAGCAGTCCTTGAACATTTCTTTGATGCTCCTTTTCTACAGAAGTCAGCATTTCTAAACATACTAATTTCAGTTCAAAGTACTGTGGGTTAAGACTCTAACCCTTGTTATTGAATTTACTATAGTTTCCATCTTTTCCTTCCCCTTTCTATCTCAGTGTGTTTCTTTTAATGTCAAAATCTGGCTTTGGAATTAGATTGATAGCTTAGTCATGTGAAGCAAGCAAGGAATTCCCAGTTAGTGCCAACTCAAGTGGAATTGCATCAAAAAGGAGAAGGAGGTTTCTTATCTTGAAAAGAGCAAAGAATTTAAAACAAGGTGATATAGTAAGTCTAAGAACAGGCAAGAACAAGCAGTGAGAAATTGGCCAAACCACCATGGTCTCTCCAGTTTATCTTTTTAAAAAATGAAAAGAAGATGCATCTTTGGCTCACAGAGACATCACATTGAGTAATGAAGCACAATATTTGCAGATTTGTGGTCACAGAGTAGGTGCACATTAAGTACTTGTTTGTTGAAGGAATATTTGTCTTAAATTGCTTTCCCACTATCTTGGCAAGATGCAGTGTTCTTTCTGAACCTCAGGAGCACAGTTCCCAGCCAGCTTTCTTGAGGCATTGTCTTCATAATCAAGTCTTCTAATTGCCAGTGAAATGAAAGACTGAATAGATATTCAATACCCTTAAAATTGTAAAGGTTCACTGTCCTACCTTGAACACATGAAGGAAGGAGCTTGATTGTTTCTGGGCTCCCAACTGGTTTATTCTGGTTCTACCTCTGCTGAGAATGGACATCTCTACCCTAGGTATACTGCACCAGCACCTACATTTTCACAAGATCTGTAAGAATCACCCAGGGACCTTGGTAAAATGTAGTCAAGGTCAAACTAGAATGAACAGACTTGAAGCTCTGATTTGATCTTAGGAGAGAAAAACCAAGTACTTTAGCAAATTGTGGCACAGTCCCTCTCCTTTTGTTTGCATATATCTGACCCATCTTACAAATAAATATTTACTTTAAGAAGATCTGCAAATTAGCCTTTGCAAAGGCTCTGGAAGTTGAACTAAGTGCATTTGCTCATGGCTCTGAGTTGGAAAGTCTTGATGTAGATTGCCCAGGGTTCCCAAGACCGTCTCTCTCCATTCTCCAGTTCATGTCCCTTATAGTCTAGCAAGTTAAAAATACTTGGAATCATAAATACATTGGGTAATAGGGGATGGATTTTAAGATTTATCTTAAATCAACATAATACACTGAGATGCTTGCAATTGATGAGTGAGTTAGGCTCTGCATTCAGCATTATGATTACTGAGACCAATTTAAAAACCATGCAGGTTGTTTATCTAGATAAGATAGATGAGAGAATCAATTGGAGAAAACAATGAGAACAACAGTTTTGGGGGGACATGGGAGAAGGGGGAGACAGGGGAAAGGAAGAAGGGTATCAAACAAACTCAGAGACAAGGGACCAACAAGTGATCTAAAATTGATGGCAATGAAGGCGTAGAATGCATGGTGGGGACTGATCAAGTGAATGTAGCAGAGAGGAATTCCTGAAACCCAAAAGAAGGTTAAACATGATAGTTTGTCCAAGAGGAAAGCAAAAGGAAATAGAGGAATTAACTAGTAGGCAAAGGACATTTATACAGGTGTAAATACAGGTATGTGCATATGTAAATATATTTATATATAATGATAGGGAAATAGATCTATGTACATATATTGATATGTTGAATATTAAGGTAACAGATGGACATTGGACTTCAACTCAAGTACTTCCTCAATGCAAGAACGTTTTGTTCTCATAGCATGGCATTCTGTGATGTTCACTTTCCTAAAGCAATCACTGCAACAAAATTAGTACATAAACAAAATGTGATGAAGAAAGCTGATGGTGCCCAGTTATCGAAAGATATAGTGTCTGGGGTCTTAAAGGTTGAAGATAAACAAGTGGCCATCTAGCTGAGGAGTAACAAAGCCCACATTGTAGAAGCACGCCAGCCTGTGATATCATGAGATGTTGATGGGATCAGGTATCAGGCATCAAAGAACCAGAACAATCATAACCAGAAAAATCATATCGATGTGAATGAGAAGGGCAGGGTGGGACTCAAAGCCCAACAATAGAAATTGAAAATCCCCCTACAGAAGGGTCACAAGGAATAGAAAAGCCAATCAGGGTGCAGTATAACATTGATGAAACATAATTTTTTTCTAGTTCTTTAATGCTTCCTCCCCCACATTGTCATGACCCCAATTCTACCTTACTAATCTGGCTAGACTAAAGCATGTACACAGATAAGAGCTTCAAATACAAGGAATCCAGGACAGATAAACTCCTTAAAACCAATAATGAAAGTAAAATCCTTGGAGGGTAAGAAGAAGATGAGGGAAGAAAAAGGGAACCAATCAAGATGATTTACCTATAACCCCTCTCAAGGGAACATTCTATAGACAAGTGGATGAAGGGAGACGTTGGTCAGTGTAAGACATGGAAAAAGACATGAAAAATATGTATCAATGTTTCATAAGGGAGGGAAGGTGGGGAAGGGAAAATGAGTCCTGATACCAAAAGCTCAAGAAGAAAGAAAATCTTTTGAAAATGAGAGTGGCAACATTTGTACAAATGTGACTGATACAATGTATGTATGTATGGATTGTGATGTGAACTGCATGAGCCCCCAATAAGATGATAAAAATAAAGACAAAAACCATTCAGGGGTGCTCTTCAGGACTAGAGTGATGGTTGTGTTCCCAAAATGTGGCTGCTATGTTTACATTTTTCTGGACTCCTCTACTGCCTGTCTACATCCATCTTATCATGTTAGCTCAAAACTTTCAGGCTGTAGCTAGATAATTTGACTTATAAAGAACCAGTGAAAAGAACATGGTCTTGATATGCCCATTTTATCTCTTTTATTAGCAAATATGGGAAAATTCTGAGAACTAATTTTTGAACCTTAAACTTCAGAGTGATGGAAAGGGATGAGAGGTTTTCCACATAGGACATTTTCTAGAACCCATCATTTCTTTTTGTGCCAATGAAACACACCCTGGTTCCGGTCCATATTTATTCTTATCTCATCAGGGTTGCCAGATATTACCCAGAAACAATTGACTGAGTCCCTACTCAGTGCTTTGCTATAGGAAGCACCTGCCAGCATCAGCCTGGAGGTTACACAAGGACGGTTGACTCTCCATGTGTGCACCCAGAGCGTCATGTCTGCTTAGAAGAAGCATCGTTTCCTAAACTCCATGGTGATCCTGCAACTTTCAACCCTTCTCTTACCCTTCTTGCCCCCACTCAGTCTTTCCTTACTTCAAATGACCTCATACCTGGCTGACAGATCAAATGATTTATTTTTAAGTCAAGAATTTTTGCACATAATTCCCATTACTAAATTTTGCTTCTTGAGTCCTATTGGAGGAGGAGACCTGGTGGCATAGTGGGTTGAGCACTGTGCTGCTACCCTCAGGGCTTGTGTTAGTCTGGGTAGACTAGAGAAACAAATTCATGAGCATGCACATGGATATAAGGGAAAGGTTTATATATAAGAGGAATGGAACATTGAGAAAGCATCCTAACCCAGTCCAGTCCTAGGTTATAAGTCCGATATTAGCCCACATGTCCGATATCACTCTATAAAGTCTCTGTCCAACTTACGAAGCACGTGCAATAACAGCAGGACAATCACAGGCCAGTGGGTGCAGAGTCTTGTGTATCGAGCTGGGGTAGAAGCATCCTGGTGCTAGCAGGAGTCTTCATGTGGTTTCTCCAGCCCCAGAGGTCTGGTTCCATCAGGGCAAGCCCATATGGCTTCTCCTCTGGCTCCTCCAGTCTCCTGGAATCAGAATCGATCAGTATGCTGTCATCACATCTTGTCAGTAGTTCGTCTCCCAGGAACTGAGTCCAGTCTTTCTTCTCCAATTGGGAAATACTGTGAGGCTTCCCAGAATTCTCAGGAGAAAACCATGCCCACACAGAGGCCTTATTGGTGTTGGCTATCTCCAGAGTGACAGGCTAGACTCCACCCCTAGACTCTCAATCATGAGATTGACATACAATTACACGACTGCCACAGGGCTGGTGGTTCAAATCTAGTAGGTGCTCTTAAAGAGCACAATACTTTCCCACGATTCCCCAACCATTTAGTCTCAGAAATCCAATGAAACAGTGCTTCTCTGTCCAATAGGGTTTCGAGGATTAGAAATGAATTGACAGTGGGTATTATAGGAGGGATGAGAAAAGGCTGTGCATTCAATTTTAGCACATCAAGGTTTCTGTTTTAGGCTAGGTTTCCTTTGGAAGAGAAATTTGTGAAGATTATGTCTACTGCAAAAGGCCTCTTTACAGTGTTGAGGATGAAGATGTTCCTGACTCAAGCCATGGCATTTTCAACGGCCTCATATGCATCTGAAAGTTGGAAAACGGATAAGGAAACCTACAGAAGAATCGATGTCTTTGAATCATGGTATTGGCAAAGAATATTGAGAGTACAGTGAACTGACAGAACAGGCACATTCTGTCTTGGAAGAAGTAGAGTGAGAGAGCTCCTTAGCAGTGAGGATAGCAAGACTATGGCCATGGGATCAGGAGAGATCAGTCCCTGGAAAAGACGTTGTGCTTGATAAAGTAGAAGGTCAGTGACAAAAAGAAAGGGCTTTGACTGACTGCCAAAATGAGTTAAACAATAACAACTATGAGAATGGGCCAGGATCTGGTCGTGCTTCATTTCCTTGTACATAGAACCAGGTGAAAATAGCACATACACCATACCCGACCTTGTTTAGCTACACAAGGGCAAGGAAACTCCATCTCAACATCTGCTCAAGGCTGGTTGTCATGAGACAGACATGCTTCTGTTCTCTGTCCTTGTTTCTCCCTATTCTGACACTAACCGGTCCTCCCTTGATACTCTAATTTTTTGCAGAGTTCCATAATGCACTGCATTGGCAATTCAGAACTCACAATTACGGGGTGTTAATAGGCTACCACGAGTGGGATCAGTAAAGGGTACGGATACACTCATTGGCCCACAGCGGCACCTTTCCTCAGCCAGAGGAGGAGCCTCTCTCTGATCCGTAGCCTCTCAGCTGCATGGTTTCTTGGATTTCGCTTCCATGGACCAGGAGGCCTGCCTGCTTTTCTGCCTCTGAGCGCTCATGTTCTTGACATTGCTCCTTCGCTCTGTCTCATGATCTCCTTGCCGCCGCCACTTCAGGCAGGGATTTCAAATGTGCTTTCCTGGTAGCAGTGGATCCCTGAGGGTCCTGGGAGTTCTCTTACTCTCTGCTTCTGACATGGTGATCTTATGAATACAGAAAGTGGCTTTGATGGAGGTGGGATTTCTGTCTTTCAGCACACTGTATTTCAGCCAAGAGTGGTTAGTTGGCTTACAGCTTTGAGTATTGAGGAGATTCAAAAATATATCCCATCTTAATCCAGTCCAGTGAGTGTGATCTACTCAACCCTCTCTACGCAGGTGCCAGGAGACTGAACAACTGACTTATAGTCAGTCTAAGAAACACTATTTTATTATATGTGGGGCCTTACGGACTGAAACGAGAAGTACTTTCAATAAGCAATGTGCTAGACAGAAACACTTTGCTGAGGGGGGGTCATTCTGGGCCTACCTTTTATACTGACAGCGAGCAGGACTCAGAGTGGGCCACTGCTGTGACTCATTTATGCCGACCACATTATGATGCTAATATGTCTAAGAAGCTCCTGAAACTCAAACCAAGGGGAGGGAGCAGAAAGCATCACAACATCTCTGGCCTTGCTGTGATGGCCTGACCCCCGTGGGGGAAGAGTATACTTCAGGTGGACCTAATGATATACGGGGAGTGCCTGCTTAGCTGCTCCTCCTATTTTTGGAGAACTAACCAGTGTTCCTGTAATGAGCATAACAGAAACTTGCTTCAGAATGGGATTATAGCCACAAGCATAGACAATAGACTTTATGACACATCAAAAAAGGATTGACAGAAGGATGATATTAATCAAGACATCCCAAGTCACTTTGTTTCCATGCTGTCCATAGGGTTTCCAGTGGCCAGTTCCTCTGAGATGGACAACCTAATTCTTCTCTGTAGTCTGTTTTTCGTCTGGGAGTTCTGCTGGAACCTGTTCACTTTGGGTGACACTGATGGTATTTGACATACCAGTGACACAGCTTTCAGGATGACAACAACAAGCTCCTACAGTACTACACTGTGGAGATTATCCCACAACACTGCAGAAACACGTGGACCGGGAGCAGCTAGAGGTTCAAGCAGGATTCAGAAGAGGAGGTGGAACAAAGGCTCTCACTGCTGATGTCAGAGGGATCTGGGCTTAAAGCAGAGAAAACCAGAAAGACGTTTACTTGTGTTTCTATGCAAATCATTTGACTGTGTAGATCATAATAAACTATAAATAGTCTTGAGAAGATTGGGAATTCCAGAATACTTTACAGTGCTTGCAGAACTGTAAGTAGATCAAGAGGCAGCTGTAAAAAGAGAACAATGGAGCACTTCATAGTTGAAAATGAAGAAAGGTATGCATCAGGGCTGTATCCTCTCACCATGTATTTCATCTGTGTGTTAAGCAAATAATCAGAGAAGCTGGATTATACAAAGAGTTAAGCAGCAGGTTTGGAGGATGGCTAATAAACAACCCGAGTTATGCAGATGACACAATCTTATTTGCTGCAAGTGAAGACTTGAACACTTGCTAATTAAGAGCAAGGATTGCAGTCTTTGGTATGGAATACAACTCAATGTAAAGAAAATAAAATCTTCACAACTAGACCAACAGATAACTAATAAACAGTGAAAAGATTGAAGTTGTCAATAATTTCCTCTTGCTATAAATTCATAGACACTCATATGTGTATAAGAAAAAGCTTTATATCAAAGAGCAATTGTATATTGAGAAAACATTCCAGCCCAGTCTGGATCCAGTTCATAAGTCCCATAATTGCCCATATGTTCGATACCAGACTCACACAACACATGCAATGATGCTGAATGCAGCAAGATCACAGGTCAGTGGGTGGAAAGTCTTGTGGATCCAGTGGGGTGGAAGCATCTCAGCATGGGGTTGGGTCTCCATGTGACTTCTCCAGCTTGAGGGCTCTGACTCCATCAGCATAGCTTCATGTGACTTATCAACAGGAATGTCCCTCAGGGAGAGAAGAAGAAAGAGTGTGGGATGAAGACAGGACTTTTCCACAATTATATAATCCAAAATATTAAGCAAACTATTTACCAGCATTTGGTGTGGAAGTTAAGTTAGCTGTTCTCTCTGAAGCTCCCAGTTATCTGAGACCTTTGTATGTCTCACTATAAAACTCTCTCCCATGCTGTCAGGATGATGGTTCCCTTCCATTGAAGCTTGTGGGCGGATCCACATACTGTTGTTAATGATCTCTAGTGTAACCTGTTTAGCCACATGCAGGAGTCTGGGGTCTGGTCTTGTCACATGGGACCCCATACTTCCCTTTCCTATAATGTGTGCATATGGCACAACCCCTTCCTGTGACATATGTCCTGACCTATAATTGGGGGCCTGGCATGGCATAGGATAGAGGCTCTCTCTCCTGCCCCTCAGCGCCGGATGCTCTCGGTCTCTCTCTCTCATGTAATTCCTTTCCCCATTCAATGTCTCCACGCGGACGGCTCCATCGGTGGAGGTGAACATGCTACCATGATGTGAAATGTGTCTGACTCTTATGATTTCTCTCCCTTTCATGCTCTCTATAGCCTTGTTATAACAATAAATAATTATCGCTGTACAACTGCACCTATTCAACCCGTGACGTATGTATCAGAAGCCGGCTTGTTCTGATAAAAGAGTCTCTGACCTCCCATGAGTTATTTATCTCCTTTGCGTCTCCAAATGAGGTCATCAAACTGTGACATGATTGACAGGCCAGACACTACCCCTTCAAAAGTTGACAGGAGATTACATAACGGCTACACTTGCATCCCCAATCAATATTCGTGGAAATACCAGTCAAGAGATCAGTGGACACATTGCATTGGGTAAGTCTGCTGCACAAGACAGCTTTAAAATATTGCTAGGTAAAGATGTTACTTTGAGGACTACAATGCTCCTGAACAAAAGGCAGGGCATTTATAACGGCCTTATATGCATGTGAAAATTGGACACTGAATAAGGAAGATGTAAGAACAAGCTATACATTTGCTGGAGACAAATATTGAAAGTACCCACAAAACAAATACCTGCCTTGGATGAAGTACAACCACACTGTTTCTTAGAGGCAAGGATGGCAAGACTTTGTCTCACATAATTTGGACTTGTTACCAGGAGAGACCAGTTCCTGGATCAGGAGGTCATTCTTGGGTAAGTGAAGAGACGGTGCAAAAGAGGGAAGCCCTCATGAGATGGACTCACACAGTGGCTGCCTCAATGAACTTCGACATAAGACCCCTTTGAGAATGGCACAAGGGTGGTGCATAGGGTTGCTATGAATGAAAACCAATGCTAAAGCAACGACAAAGCCAACGTCACTAGGAGTTGGGTCTGTCTTGAGATAACACCTGACAGCAACAAAATTACACATATTAAGGACATGGGTCATGTGGTGGTAGATGATAGTTGGCAATTTTCAAGGGGATTAGAAGTCAGGCTGGAGGGTTCTCCTGACTCATTTAGCTACAGTGCTAATGAACCCAAAGTCCGCAAGTGGTAAAGTGCTTACTCTACGTGAATGAACTCAAGGTCAGATGATGGCAGGTAGATGCAGCATTCGGATCGAGCAAAAAGCAGAACTCTGCCAAAATATTGAGATTTATCTATCAATTTATCTATCTGAAGCAGGACACAGCCCTGAGGAAAATCCTTTTTAATTGATTGATTCACCGTTCATAGCAGATATCATATCAGATCTCATCATTTTATACATAACTGCAAAACTATGTAGGATCACTGTTGGATGAAGACAGAACTTTTTCACAATTATTATACTACAAATATTAGGCAAACGGTTTACCAGCATTTGTTATGGAAGTTAGCTATACCCCCTGTAGTTCGCCGTTACTTAAGGCTTTTGTGTTGTCTCACTACAGAGCAAACTCCCCTGCTGTTAGGATGATGGTTCCCTTCCTTTGAAGCCTGTGGGCGGATTCACATACTGCTGTTGATGATCTCTAGCCTAACCAGTTTAGCCACATCCAAGAGTCTGGGGTCTTGTCTCCTCACATGGGACCCTGATAGCCCCCTTTTCCTATAATGTGTGCACATGGCACAACCCTTTCCTGTGACGTATGTCCTTACCTATGTAATTGGGGGTCTGGTTTGGCTCCAGAGGGTATATAGGAATGGGACACAAGATAGAGGCTCTCTCTCTCTACCTGCCTCTCTCAAGTCTGATTCGTACCAGCTTGCCTCCATCCAGGCTGCCGTTCATATGTCTCCCTCTCCACATGGACCATCTAGTAGTGTGGAGGTAAGCACGCATCATGAAAGGATAAATATGTAACTTCTAATGCTCTTTTTTTTGGTTTTGGTTTGTTTTGGGGCATCACTGCCCTCTGGTGGTGGAAGTAGGAGGCCCAGACTTGCTGCTGGATATGAACCTCCAACTCACCGGGCCGCAATCCCACGCACAACCACTACACCATCGGGGCTCAGCCCCAAATGATTTTTTTTGGGGGGGTATCACTGCCCTCTGGTGGTTGTGTGAGCTACCCAGTGCTGTTCCTGAGAGCCGCCACTGGATTTGAACTGCCAAGTCCACGGGCCGCAGTCCCGCAGTCAACCACTTACACCACCGGGAATTTTCTTTTCTCTTCTTTTTGCATCACTACCCTTTGGTGGGAGTAGGAGGCCGAGCCTTGCTCCTGGAGAGCTGCTGCTGGATTTGAACCGCCAACCCAGTGGGTCAAAGTCCTGCATACAACCACTACGCCACCGGGGCCCAGCCGTCTAATGCTCTTTTCTCTCTCTCTCATGGTCTCTATATCGGTGTTGTAATAAATAATAATTATCGCTACACAACTGCCTGTTGAACCCTTGCTGTGAGTATATCAGAGGCCTGATCACTCCCTCATAGATCACGGCTCTTCCAGTTTGACACATAACCTTAACTACCACAACTTTCTGGCACAATGCTTCTCTAAGTGTAATGTGGACACATGTCTGTAGAAGATCTTGTGAAAATGTAGATTCTGATTCAATGGTTCTAGTTTTCTAACAACCACCTAGTAATTACTAATCTTTCTAGTCCAAGGAACATACTTTAAGTGGTAAACATTTTTTTTTCAACCTCGCAAAGTTCTCTGTGAAATAGATATTCCTTTTTTCAACTTTGAGAATCTGGAAATTGATGCTTAAGGTGATTAATTATTTGCTCAAGGTTACGGATCATGTCATGGTGGAGGCAGGACTCAAACTTAGGTCTGAGTGATTCAAAACCTCTTTCAAGTGTCTGTGATACATTCCCTCTAGGATGACCAGAGGAAAACGAAACACTTATGTACTCAGAGTAAAACGGGCACATTTGGTGATCATTTGGCCTTGATCTTCTCAGTCACGTTGAGGGAGGGGAGTGCAGGTGACATGCAAGGGGAATGGAACTTGAGGCAGGGGTTCTTTAAGGTTTAGTGTGAGATGAGGGGCAGTGTGGGGTGGTGGGACGGAATATTTGGGGAATCTGCAGGAGGGATAAAGGGACTATTAACAACAAAGAAGACTAAGCTAAAATTTGGGTACATTGGATTTTCTAAATTGCCAAGTCATTGTTTCCCAAACTTTCCTACAAATTACATCACCTGGGGATCATTTAATATTTGAATCCTAGTTTACATCCAGATGAAGCAAATCCCTCTCTCTGCTATGAGGACACAAGTGATCGTGGTTTTGAAGCTATCCAGGTGATTTTGAGGGCCATTCCTTTAGTTGTTTGCTCTGAAAGCTAACAGAGCAAAATCTTCAATGATTTTTAAAGGACCCAAGGAACATTAAAAATGAATGGTATAGTCCAGGGGTCAGCAACCTTTTTCTATCTAAAGCGAGATTGCAAACATTTTAGGCTTTGCATGTTCACAGCAAAATTGAGAATACCGTACAAATATTGGCATAATGGGAGAAGAAAATCCCAGTTGTTAAAATGAAAAAACTTGACGGAAGTGTAATTTTAAATTTCATGTAATTTTACATACTTTGAAATGCTGTTTCATTTTAAAGACAATTTAACCATGGGTAGGGGAGAGGGGAACCCTCTAAAATTGATGTGGCAATCATTGTACAATTTGTGTGATATAAAACTGCTAAAAAATACATGAAAGTGTAAAAAGGAATGCTGTTTGGACTTCACGCCTCATCCCAACTATTTAAGCACGTAAAAGTCATTCATCGCTAGTGAGTTGTATGAAAAGCAGTATTGGTTGTAGAACTGGCTGACGACCGGTAGAGCTAACAGTGTCCTTTGATGACGCTGACCAGTCACGCGCTGGTGAAGGTTCTGGAACACCTGAGTCGGTCAGCAGACCCGCGGGGAGAGGCGGGGTGCCTGCAAGTCCCGGGAAAGGGTTCCCCTCCGCCTCAGCATCCCCAGGGCCCACTGGCCCGAGGCCCCGCCATGGCCTGCCAGTCGCAGGGCATCCAGCAGCTGCTGCAGGCGGAGAAGCGCGCCGCCGAGAAGGTGGCCGAGGCCCGCAAGCGCAAGATGCGGCGGCTGAAGCAGGCCAAAGAAGAGGCGCAGGAGGAGGTGGAGCAGTACCGGCTGCAGCGGGAGCGGGAGTTCAAGGCCAAGGAGGCGGCGGTCCTGGGATCCCACGGCAGCTGCAGCTCCGAAGTGGAGAGAGAGACCCAGGAGAAGATGGCGAGCCTCAAGAACTCCTTCCTGGACAACCGGCAAGAAGTCCTTGATACTCTCCTGGCCTTCGTCTGCGACATCCAGCCGGAAGTCCACGAGAACTACCACCTCAGTGGATAGTGATGACCCTCTGGTTCAGCGGACTGGCAGTTAGGTGGCCTCCTGTGGACTAGGAAGCAAAGCTAGAGTTGTCCTCTTGTGACAAGGCATTAAACTCGGTCTGTGTATTATATAGTGGGCCCCTTGGTGTTCCTCTTTTTTTTTTTCCTTTTTCATAAGAGTAGCAAACAATTTCTAGGTATAAGCTTAGAACTCATCCAAAGGGTTCCTTGCTTTTTCTTATATTTCTCATAGACGCAGTGGACAGAGGTTGATTTTATTCTGTGCGTGTAGGAGAATACTTCTTTTACATCTGGTACAAAACTCCTCATAAAGCTTAGAAGAAAGCAATGGTTTAACACCACCGCCCCCCCTTAAAGCTTCCTTGCAAGTCGGAGAGCTTGGTCCAGAAAAGGGATCATGTAGGGAACAGTAACTGTGCAAAGAAGCAGGTAGTTTAAACGTCATTCTTTGTGGCGATGGGGGAGCACAATGACTCCTACTTTGGTGATTTGGGCTGTGTTTAGTTTCTCAATGGTCACAAAAACCAAGCAAAAAACCATCACAGGGTAGAATTCAGGAACATGCCCGCTACACTGTCTTTGTTTCCTGTTGCTGCTGTAACGCAAATACACGGGGGTGTTTAGAAAGAAGAGACATTTGTGTTCTCACGGTTTTGAAGGCGGAAAGTCCCACCAGCGTCTCTGTCTTGTCCACGCTTTATCTAATCACTCTAGGATTTCCCTGGTTCTTCTCAGGGGACACCTACCCGCCTGCTGCGTGCTCTGTCTCCATGTCTAATTTTCTCTTTTTCTACCTCAGAAGTGATCCCATTTAGAACACGAAACTCCATTTTCAAACAGGTACAAGAGCCTGACGTTTTGGGAGTCTGTCCCGACTTCTGTAGGACAGATTGAAACAGAGCTGGCACCCACAAAGACTCATCATTATTGCTTGTTCAAGCTCTTTAATTAAAGCCACAGGGTCAGTCTATCTCCTAGATGGGCTTCCTTTTTCCCCCTCATCCCCCACTATTCAACCCACAACATAGGAATACGTCTTAATATATGGGTATCCACTTAAAAACTTTGTCAAGGGGCCTGAACCCCGGTGGCGTAGTGGTTGTGTGCAGGACTGCAGCCCACTGGGATGGAGGTTCAATTCCAGCAGTGGGGCTGGGCCTCCTAGTCCCACCACCGGAGAGCAGTGATGCCCCCCCCCCAAAAAAAAAACCCAAAAACTTTGTCAAGGGGATGACAATCTATTTAAATGGAAACAAATCAGTATTTTATGCATCTAGCTGATCAACTATAAAACTGGTTTTAAAAATAAAATTGTACTTTCTAAGGACCATATGGGAATGGAAGTGATATTTTGAGGCAAAGCCTTTGGAACTTTATTCACTGTTTTTCATCACAATATCAGTGCAAATTCTAAGCTGCAAATACATGACCTACCTGGGGTAGGGGGGGTCTGGAAGTGGTTTAAAATGTTTTAAAAATATCTTAAAAATAAATAAAATAAATATCTTAAAAATAAATAATCTTATTTGAAAACATCTTGGTGTTGAGCTACATGCCAGTTACCCCAGGCTCCAAATTTGAATTTAAACTGCTGGTTTGCACGGGACGTCCATTTATTTTTTGTTTTGTGTTCCTCCATGTAGAGTTAAAAACAACACAGTTTTGTGGAGTGGCTGTTTTTCATCTAGTGGATAGCCTGGAATACTTTAGAGAAGTTATAGACATTATTCTACACTCAAGGTATGCTGTACTGAGATGACCTGAATTATTGCATAAATAATGAGACAAAGTGTTTCATTAGGAAAAAGCACACTGGACAATGTAACTTTTCGCATAAATTGAGGAGCTTTATGGCTTGGAGGTTAACTTTGTACTCATAATTCACATATAAATGTATGCTTAAAAAAAAAATTCTTCCCATAAGTTACTAAACGTCAAAAGCACCACCATTTGGAGCTTCTCTGTCTTTGAGTATTTGCCAGACATTGAATGGAGCCCTCTGCTGTCAGTTTTTTTTATTACAACAAAATGTGATTTAGACTCCTTTGTGCCCTTCCTTGCGCTTCTGAGCTGCTTAATGTTTTTGCTATGATTGTGCGTTTTGTATAACAAAGAAATCATAAATTGTATGAGAACAGCTGGCTTCGTTAATACTCTGTCGGCTCTGCCCTTATTGAAGTATACCTTTAACATCTGGCGGTTTCCAGTCTCCCTCTTGGAGTGGGGTTTTGACCTCTATTTCTCTTTCAAATGGGTCTCAACGGTAGAATAACTCTGCTTTCTTAATTAACTTTACCTTTCACACCTTTTACAGTCAATAAGAGGCTTGAAGCCTAATACTTTAGAAGGTAATTGTGCAGTTTCCAGAGGAAACGCTCCCCGACTCCTTAATTACCTTTGTTAGTCTCCTAGCCCTTAACCGTGACTCATGCTCCTTGGAGCACTGAAAACCAAACCAAACCCAAAGCCCACTCCATTTGTTGTATCTGAGGACTCATTTAGCCTTACACTCTTAGTGGTCAAGTGTAAATGTATAACCCCTCAAGCTCTGCAATTTCCAGCTAAAACCTCTGGTCCAGCCTTACCTAGTAGGTCCTGGGCTCTGGAGGGGGGAAGCAGGGTAGTCTAAATGATTAACGCCTCAAACGCTCCCATTTCCAGCTAAAACTATAGTCTAGCATTACCCAGGGGATCCATGGATCTGGAGGGGAAGCAGGGGGCAAGCAGTTGTTGTGTGACTGCTATAGGCAAGTGAGGCAGTAGATACACATACTTTCATCTTTGCCTCATTGTGTTTTCCCAGATCTAATACATCCATCTTCCACCTGCCTTAGTCATCTTCTTTCCCCAGTGAGACTCACACATTGCCTTTCCTCTGTCCCTGGCATCACAAAAGCTACATGCCCTCAGGCTCAACCTTGGGTTGAGTCTGTCACCTGAGATTCTAAGTTGACCCTCATGTTGTTCTAGCCCCTATTCCATCTCCGGTTCTCATTGCGTTGCAGCTAAATGGCTGTTTTAGTGTTTGGACTATTTCTTTTCTGGTTTCAGCATCTTTTCCTTCTAATTGTTGGGCATGTTCCCGTCACATCAACTTCCCAAGGATGCTCTTTTCATCAGTGCTCACACCTTTGATAATACCTGCCCCACTTCTCTACTACTTAACATGAGCGACGGACGAAGAGGAAAATGAGAACTTAGATGCTGTGGGCTGCAGTTACACTTTATAGCAATGACATTCTGTGCACACAGCTCTGACAAAATAATGGTGCCCGCAGAAAAGTAGTTGCAGATCATAAAATGGTAACTACATTGTTAATCTTCATGTACTTGCTGTGCAATAATCTTGGGATTTTTTTTTTAACTGAGAAGAGAACAAGATTTGAATGAGAAATTCTAGAGACTACCATTGACAACTGAGATGAATTTAATTTACTTTATTTTAGGTGTCCTCAGGTCTTCTCTGACTCCTAACAGCCTGATGGACAGCAGAGCACAGCGCAGCCCTGTCCTGCCCCCTCCTCGCATTGTTTCAGCTATGGTGCTTGTCCATCGTGTGGAGGGTCCTTGTACGTGAGCAAGCAGGGGCTGCTGTCTTCTGACCTGCATCCACACCACATGAGAAAAGACTTCACATCCTGGTCATATTTCATCCAAGCTGGAGATTTGTTCATTCTGGCGGTACAGGGTCCTTACAATATTCTATGCCAGCACCGTAATTCCAATGTGTCAATTCTTGGTCTTCCCAAAGTGGTTTTATGTTAAGAATTTTACCCAGACAGTCGAAGTCCTTCACAATCTTTCTTTACCTCTCTAACCCCCAGTCCTCCTCAAAAGGTCTTTTCCAATCAGGGCAGCCCCCTCCCTGCCTTCACCTTCATTTTCACAGTAGCGCTCACATGTCTGCCTTAATGCTTTGTTGTTCAGTGCCTGAAGGGTGTTATGTCTCCCTATTTGTCAAGGCCCCACACCCATTTGAAATACTAATATCTCTATTGATTCTCTTGGATAACCAACATCGAGGGGAGATTTTCTTGGCTGCCTGTTGGCACTTGTACCAGGGATTGCAATATATTATTGCATTTAATATGATTCCGGTGTGTTTTCTCTTGAACCCTCTTAGTTCTTTTACGCTAGCTTGTCTCACAAGCATACGTGTTTCTGGAGAGAGGTCTATAGAATAATCTTTCACACCAGAGTACTGTAGCCATAGTGAAAAGACAGTAAGTCTTAGAGACTTAAATTTGCTGACATTTTGTTCCTTCTTCTTTAGGAAGGAGGCCATGATACATATTTCCTTTTGACACCAGAGGCTAACATGAAATAATATAAAAAAATACTTCTAAGCTTTCAAGCTCATTAGTCCCCATTATCATGATGATTGTCCCTCTGAGCTATCCGCAAAGAGAGTTAGTGCCACGGGAGGAAAGCACACAGTCTCTTTGAAGTCTCTACTCGTCCCATTTGGCAGAGGGAAGATGGAAGTCAGCATCCTCAGTTCTGTCCATCCATGCTGTTTATCTCCGTTCCTGCACAGCCTCGCGCTGTCGTCATCTGCACTTATCCTCTGATGCGGACAAATAAAAGATGGCCTAATTGTTTCAACCAAGAGCTAGTTTTCAGTCCTCATGCTCTTTGATCTCCTCTGTAGCATGAGATAAGTGAGAGTGGTAAAACAAAGTCTTAAGAAAGGGAAAAGAAATGCTTCAAGGGGAGAGATCACCCAGGAAAAGGCCGATTTCTCTATGGAAGGCCTAGGGATATCAGGAAAGCCCATAGAACTGAAAGACAAGCACTGGAAAGGTATTTACTATGTGTTTGACATTAATTTTAATATTTCCAGTATTAGACATTCTAAATAACCTAGGAACAGTTAAGCACCCTAATAAAACAATGGGCAAATAAATGTCTCAGATGGAGACCACAGAAGAAATAAAGAAATAAAGGTAATAGACATGTAAAACAATGCTTCATTTTTACTAAAAGCTAGGTGCTGTGAGTCAATACCAACTTGTTGCAATCCTGAGGGTGTGAGTGGCCTTGTGCTTCAGAGGGTTTTCAAAGAGTGGTGGGGGAAGGGGTGGCAGGGTGGGGTGGGGCGGGCAGCAGTAGGTCACTAGGAATTGTTTCTGAGCAGCCTTTACACAAATCCTCCAACTCTTCAGTAAGTGTTCACCATTTGCACTACCAACTAATATACCATTAAAAAAATCTCTTCTGACCCTTTCTGACCTCACAAACAAGTAAACAAGCATAATCCACCTGGGCACTTTACCTACACAATTCCGTTTAACTTTGTAACATCTCCACAGGGCAGGACAGGCACTTCTTTCACTTTGCACACCGGAGACCTGCACCTCAGATACAATGCAATAAACAGCTTACTGAAGTTCACGTAGTGACTACGGGGCTTGTCTTAAATTTGAACTTAAATCTGTGACTCGAGTCAATCCTTTCTTCCCCCCCCCCCCCGTCTGATCGTATTTTGTGTTTTTTCATCCAACTCCTTACCTTTCATGCCATGTTCATGTCAAAATTGACACAAGGCTTATCTTTCTCCTCTAGGCTCGAAGCAGGAGACAAGAATTCTGTAAGTTTCTGGTACATTCTATCTTATATCGACAGTTTTCTTTTTGATTATAGGAAGAACTGTTTAATGCATTCTACCAGTTATTCAAAGAGGTATTTCCATCTCTTTAAAAGTTTTTAAATAAATCATTTTATTAGGGGCTCTTACAGCTTTTATCACACAATTCATATATCAATTGTGTCAAGCACATTTGTACATATGTTGCCATCATTTCCAAAATGTTTTTCTTCTACTTGAGTCATTGGTATCACCTCTTCTTTCCTCTTCCCACCCTCCCCCTCATGAGCCTTTGATAATTTATAAATTACTTTCATATTTTATACCATCGGTTGTCTTCTTTCACCTACCTTTCTGTGGTTCATCCCCCTGAGATGGTGGTAAGGGAGGGTCATATTTCAATCATTGAGATCAGTTCCCTCTTTCTCCCCCTCCTCCCCACACCTTCCCTCTAACCTCATGGTATCACTGTTTTCATTATTGGTCTTGAAGGGTTTATCGATCCTGGATTACGTGTGTCTAGAGCCCTTATTTGTGCCCTTATTTGGTATAGTCAGATTTGTGAGGTAGAATTAAAAAGTTTTCTTATGGAAAATTTCATGAAAAATCTTCATTCACAAATCAGGGGAAACTCTAAGCTACCTCTGACTATGGAATCTTTGGGGCTATTTTCTCACCTGAAACAGGTTGTGATGTTGGGATAAACTGGCTCTAATATTATGTAACTTCCACCAACAAATAGGACCATGCAGATTGGGTGTTTCACTCTTTCTTGATGGGTCTGGGTAAAAGAAGGTGGGAGAAAATAATTCACTTGTGAATAATTGTTAACCGGGTTAATTGTGATCATAAAACTTGAAGGTCTAACCTTTTGGTTAGGATGGTCAATTTTGCCATCCTGATGGGTTTGAAATGAGCCCTCTCAGAATCACTACCACCAGGAAAGAAGAGCCTTGGGAGGAGCACCTAATTTAGGTTCTTGTGCACTGACCTCCTCCTAAATCCATGTGGCCATTGCATCATTTCCTACCAACTTCAGGAAGGTGTGGAGTCTAGCCTCTCAATCAAGTCGCAGCTGATGAGCTCATTAGGAGGTGCCACAGAAATAAATAGGTCTCTGGAGGCCAGATACATTCACTCTCTCTGCTTAGTCCTCCTCTTGACAAGCTACATGAAGACACACTGATGGAATGAAAGCCTTGGAACTGGAGAAGCCACCTGGAGACCTATGCCAGCTCTAAGTACCTTCCACCACCACTGGATCTATGAGACTTTCTACCCACTGACATGTGATCTTCATGCATTCAGCATTATTTCATGTGAGTCTAAAGAAGAATGTATGGACTAGTACTAGGCATATGGGCTAATACCAGATTTATGGATTTGATCTGGACTGGGCTGGAATGCTTTCTTAATACACAATTACTTTTTGATATAAAGTTCTCTATTATGCACATATGAGTGACTATGAATTTGTTTCTCTAGTCCACCTGGACTAGCACAGTCCAGGAATAGGAAGCTGCGATGGCAGAGAAGTGGCAGAGGAGCAGCTACAGAAGTGGACTGCCTAAAACACAAAGCCAGTACAGCCACGTGCCTCTGGGAAGGAGGCTTATTTACACAACAGCATACCCTTTTGACATTTATTAACAGCACTAAAAGGGCTTTGTGGCATTGCCCTAGAGGGCAGGGGATTTAGGATGAGAGCAACCCGCCTGTGTCATTGGTTAGGAAGGGGCTGTTCTGACATAAGAACTATGTTTTCAACATGTGTTTTTTTAAAAAAAATCATTTTATTGGGGACTTATGCAATTCTTATCACAGTACATACATATATCCATTGTATCAAGCACATTTGTTGCCATCATCATTTTCAAAACATTTTCTTACTACTTGAGCCCTTGATATCAGCTCCCCATTTTCTCCCCTCTCTCCCTTCCTCACTCCCTCATAAACCCTTGGTAATTTATAAGTTAATATTTTTCCATGTCTTGCACTATCTAATGTCTCTGTTTACCGCCCCCTGTGTGCTATCTGTCACCCTGGGAGGGAGTTATCCGTTGTCATCATGATTGGTTCCCCATTTCTCCCTCAACCTTCCCCTTCCCCTCCTGGTATGGCTACTCTCAATATTGGTCTTGAAGATTTTATCTGTCCTGTATTCCCTGTGTTTCCAGTTCTTATCTATATCCGTGTACATGCTCTGAACTAGCCAGATTTGTAAGATAGAATAAGGATCATGATGTGGGCTACTGATTAAGAGGTCAATGGTTCAAACCCACCAGACATTCCATGAGAATAAAAGAATGCTCTCTGCTTTCATAAAAATTTATAGTCTAGGAGACCCTAAGGAACAGTTTACTCTGTACTATCGGGTCACTTTGAGTCAAAATCAATTTAATTGTAGTGGGTTTGTTATTTATATATATAGGTAAGTAGATAGATAGTTCACGAAAATGGTGCATGCCAGAGGCTTCAACTTCCCAAATGGCTGTGTGAGTCAGCAGCCTGGAAGTCTTTCCTGTGGTAACAGGACTGACAGACTCCACGTTTGCAGGTCAAATGTCAAACTGATGGCTCATGTCACAAGAACTGGAGGTCAGAAGATGGCAAGGTAGATACTGGAGAGAAACAAAGAAGGAGAGGAAAAAGAGGGGGCGGGGAGAGGAGAAGAGAAAAAAAGAGGAGAGAAACAGCACTCAACCAGAACCTTCATATATATTGGATGCAGGCCTCACCATCAAGGAAATTCCCCTTTCAGCTGATTGGGTGCTCCCATTAGATTACAATGGAAGGAGATCACATAATATCGGCAAAATTACTGAGATCATGGCCTAGCCGAGTTGCATTATGATTTTACTGTCTTGAGGGTCCAGTGAATGGACTTGAAACACTTGATGAAGAGAATCAAGGATTGGAGCTTTCAGCCTTAATTGAAAAATCAATAGAAAGAAAATCCAAATCCTCATCACTGGACCAGTAGGTAGTATCATGTTTAACAGAGAAAAGATTGAAGTTCTGTGAGATCTCGTCTTGCTTGCACTCACAATCAATGGCCATGGAAGCAGTCAAGAAACCAAACATCATTGTATTCCATTGCGTAAATCTGCTGCATGAGAACACTGTAATATATTGAAGGGTATGTATGTTTCTTTAAGGACTAAGACATACTTGACTCAGGCCACATACTTGACTCAATCCCCTCAAAGGCATGTGAAGATTGGACACTGAATAAAGAAGACCAAAGAATAGTTTGGTGCATTTTAATTATGGTGCTGGCAAAGAATTTTGAAAGTATTATTAACTTCCAGAAGAACAAACAAATCTCTTTTGGTGGAAATAGAACCAGAATGCTCTTTGAAGACTGTCTCCTGTACTTTGACCATGTTATCAGGAGAAGGACATCCTTCTTGGTAAAGCAAAGGGGCAGCAAGGAAGAGTAAGACCCTTGATGAAATGGATTGGCATCAGGGTTGCAGTAATTGGCTTAACCATGACAACAATTGTGAGGATCATGCAAGAGTGAACAGGGTTTTGTTCTGTTGTCCGTCGGACCCTTATGGGTTGGCACTGAGTTGACCATACCTAACCGAGAAAGACAAGTGGAGAGTAGGTAACAAGAATAATGTAATACCAAATGACGATAAAGTGATTACTATAAGGTATGCACAAACTCCATTGGATAAGAGCTGGGTTTCTAATCACAAGGTTGGCAGTTCAAAACTCACCAGCTGCTCTGAGGGGACAAGATGAGGCTCTCTGGTTCTGTAAAGATCTACAGCTTCAGAACCCCTATATTGGGTTGCCATGAGTTGGAATGGACTCAACGGCAATGGGTTGATATTACAGGAAAATTAATAATTATAACTAGATTAGATATATTAAGAAAACTATATAGATAAGCTGTCAAAATAAAGTAAGCAGACATCCTTTATGATAGTCAGCCTGCAGTATAGTGTATTGTAAGGAACCTTCAAAAGCCACTGTTACTTTAGGTCACCTGGATTATAAAGCTCCATTGATGCCAGTTCATCCCTGAAGTCAGTGGCCATCAAGCCTTTTCACCATCAATCAAAAGAGTGAATGAAACTGGATTCAACCAAGATGATTGAAAATCCCAAAGCCTCCCATTTCTGACAGACAAAGAGGAAATTTGTGACATATATTATTGGATATTAACTGTTCTATTTCATCATCTACTGACTCCTGCCTCTCCTCTTTTTCTTACCAGACAGTGGGACACTGTGTGTGGTGTTTCCTTATCAACTTTTATTATTTGGTTAGCTGCTTACTGGTAAGGACACTGTTCCCTTTTGATATTTGCTGGGTGCAACTGAACAAACCGATACCTTTATAGGTGTTTCTTTCTAAGTGTGCAATTTACTTATGGGAAGAAAACCATTGAGTTTTATCTGAAATATCCTGAATCTTGCTGTATAACACCGATGGTAGTAACTTATTTCTCTTTTAGCACACCAAAGAAACTTGAATTTCTAAAGTAAGACACATCCTATCATATCTTATTCTATCCTACCTCTATCCTTTCCCATCCCTCATCCCCTGTCTTCCCATCCTCTCCCCTCCCTTCCCCTGCTCTCCCGTCCCTCTCTCCCCTCTCTTGCCCTTCCTTCCCCTGCCCTACCATAGTTTGGGGTATGCTAGGTATACCAACTTACTCAGGCAGCTCAGTTCTTTTAGGATTCTTTTATTGTTTAAGATTTCTTCTGAGCAAAGAAAAACCCAAAGAACTGTCTGTAATTAAGACCTGTGTTAGTCTGTGTATACTAGAGAAGTAAATCCATAGACACTCATATGTGAATAAGAAAGAGGCTTATATGTAAGAGCAGTTAAATATTGAGGAAACATTCCAGCCCAGTCCAGTCCAAGCCCGTAAGTCCAATGTTAGTCCATATGTCTGATACCAATCTATAAAGTCCTCTTCACACTCAAGAAACACATGCAATGATGCCAAATGCAGGATGATCACAGGCTAGTGGGTAGAATGTCTTTGCATCTAGTGGTGTTGTAGACATTTCAGAACTGGCAGGGGTCTCCAAGTGGCTTCTCCAGTTCCCACAGTATGGGGGTCTATCAACATAGTGCCATGTGTCTTGCCAGTACAGCGTCTCCAAGGGAGTAAACTGAGAGAGATAGTGTCTCCTGACTCCAAGAAGGAAGTACCGGATTTCCCAGAATGCTCAGGAGAAGGCCATGTCCACACAGAGGTCTCATTGGCTAGCTCCAGATTGACAGATTAGACTCCTGCCCTACACTTTTAATCCTCAAATTGACACCAAATTAGGTATCTGCCACAAGGACCTCCTTGGGAGAAGAGAAGCAGAGAACACATTAACTGCTTCATTTTCTGATTTAAATAAAGACAATCAACCAACCAAAGAACAAGGGTGGAGCAAGGACTTTGCCTAATTTGTTCATCACTCTTTCAACAAATGTTTATTATAGGAGGGAGGCCCCCTGTGAAACAACAATAACAACAATAACAAACACCTGGAATTGCGCTGGGCAGAGTGGGGCTTACATAGCACACATTTTTTCCTGTTAGGCGAGCATCCAGCAAGTCACTCTGATTTAGTGCACGCAGAGGCATTCACCTGGGGAGGTTCGCTCAGGTCACAGTGCATTTTTTGAATTTTTTTGTAAAAGTGGTTTCACTCAAACTTTGTTTTCCTGATGGCCTAGTTAAGCAAACAACATGCAGCTGTGAAATTTTGTTTCCTGCAGAGAAACTGTTGTGATGCTGAACACAGCTTATGAGGACAGCACTATGGGAAAAAAACAAACTTGTATATGAGTGGATTTCTTCTTTCAAGAAAGGTTAAATGTCAATTGATGACAAACCTGGTTCTGGATGTCTGTCAGCTTCCCAAACGGATGAAAATATTGACTCATAATGCATTTGGAGTTTCTTTCACCAGGTCAGCTTGGTAATCAAGCATTCTATTTAGAGGTTTTGAAAAGATTGCAGAACTGTAAAATAGCAACAAAAAATGCCTGATTTGTGGCAGCCAGGGGTCTGGTTTTGCCACCACAATACCGCACCTGCTCAGGCAGCCATTTCAGTGCACCAGTTTTAGGCAAAAAAACCAGCTTGCTTCTCTTGCTCCAAGCAGCTGACTCACCTGACCTCACTCTGTGTGATTTCTTTTTGTTTTGTGAATGCAGTGGGACATGAAAGGACACTGATTTGACAATGTAGAAGTGGTGAAGAAAAAAATGGAGGGAGGTGCTGTCATTCATCCAAACAGAGGAGTTTGAAAAATGTTTCCATGTATTAGGGGGTCATGGGGCAAGAGGACAGACACTTCATATATCCAGATTCTAAAAACAGGGGGCCAAATTCTGTCCTGTCTTTTTTTCCTTTACTACCCCTACCCCTGTCCTGTGCTATGATATGGCTGTAAGTTGGTATTGATTCAAAGGCAGTGAGTTTGGATTTGGATAGGTGGAGGATTCATCATATTGAGTCTCAAATACCAAGTTCAGAGACCAAGTTTTCCCTCCAATTTGAAGGAAGCTGACTCTTAGTTCTGCATCTTTGGACTTAGAAGTAATTATTATTTCTCTCATTGCAGAAATGATAAAAAAGGTATGTAATGTTTGCAGTAATGATTGCCATTTAAAAATATCCCCTATTTTGTGGATTCTGTGTAAGTACTTGGCAAATAACTTCATAAACTTCTGATAAAATAATATTATTTCACCTATTTTACAGATAAGAACACAGAGGTAGAGTGAGGTCAAGTGAATAATTTACTCAGAAAGAATATATTATACTACCTCTGTAAATTGCTACTTTTAATGATACTGAATCTACAAAAATCACAATCCCTCTTAAGAGTCAGAACAATTTATTAGTCTCTGCAAATACTTCTGAACAATGCCTTTGACTGATTTCCAAAATGCTTTAAAATGCATTTTTTAACATTTTAAGTAGGATTTATACCAACATTTTTTTAAAAAAAGCAAAGGAAACAGGATGCTATATTCTGATTTGATAGATCACAGGATGCAAGAAGAGGATTAGATTCTACTCTAGAAAGCTGATATAAAATATATCACCTCCCTGGACTGCCCTTTCCTATTCTGGAAATCAAATTGTTGTGAGGATTTGTGGAGTCAGTTTGTCAGTTTCAACCCTTAGGGATCCTGCGTAAAACGAATGAAGCTCTGTTAAGTCAGCGCCATCTTTGCTCTGCGTGTGCCCTTTGTCACTCTACCAATCGATGGTCTTCTCTTTGCCGACCTTTTACCAAGCAGGAGGCCTTTCTCCAGGGCCGGATCCCTCTTTATAATTCGTGCAACAGAGATGAAAATAAATCTTACCATTCTCACTTCTAATGAGGGTTCGGGCTGTTTCTTCTAAGAGAGATGCTTGTTCTTTGACAAGACATATTCACCATTCTTTCCCAGTGTCCTAATTCAAAGACGTCGATTCTCCAGCATTTCTTATTCATTCCTCAGCTTTCCAGGTGCTGCAAAATAGCATAGTTTGGATCAGAAAAATCAAATAGGTGATTGAAATGATCTTTAACTTCCTTTCCAGTCTATGACTTAATTTTTAAAACAGGTATAAGCAGGAAAATGTGACATTTGTTACAGATTTGTAACTCAAGAGATGACTTTATTGTCTTGACGTGGTGGTCAAAACTGTCCACCTTCTCAGCTGTGAGGGGAATTCCTCTTTTACTGGCCACCATACTGATAATGTGTTTGAATTAAGAGGCAAATCTACCAATTTTCTCTGAGTGTTGTATACAAGTTTAGTTCCTGTCTTTTGGTTTCTGATGTTTTGTTCATTTCCTTACTCACCAGGCGCAGTGTTTGAAGATCAAGCTCCTGCACTGTGACACGTTTGAACTCTCTAGGAAATGTCCCGGGTATGTGCTTTAACTTCCTGCACATTTGGTTTTGAATGAGGGTTTTGTGAAATAGGGAGTGGGAAGAGGAAACATCTTATCAACAATTGCTTTAAGAACCGGATTTTCTTTCTGACTTGAGTGGCATATATATTTGAGAATTTAATGATTCTTGCCAATTTTTGTACTGCTTGATTACTACAACCTTTCAGCACATCTGAATCTATTGTTCTGGTACCTTTTAAAATCTTGTTTAGCTTTAAATTTCATTGTTCACACTCACTGCTGTTACTTCCTTTTCTCTTGGACCTTGATGTCTGGTGCTGATAGAATTTTGTTCTCTTCCTGCTTCTCCGACATTCATAAATTTTCTTGATTGGTGAAGTGTCATTTACTATTTGGGTATATTAAGGGTAATTGAGGAGTTGATTAGTAATTTCTGCTGAAAGCAGAAGGCATATCAACACAGCAGCCTCAATAGCGTGTCATATGCTGTTTTACCTTATCACGTTCCTCTCTGACTTATTTGACTTCTATAAATTCTTGACACATTCATTTATTTACTTTTTATTGAACATTCTCTTTACGGATCCGACTTCATGATGGATTACTGCGCTATGGGTGGAATATAGATATTTTTAATTTTAATTATTTAGTGATGTATATATTTATCAAACATATTATTAATGCAATGTAAGTTTAAAGAAAGTAAGCTTATACTGCGTTGCTAAGCACAAGATCAGCAGTTGCGCCCACCCTTCTGCTCTGGATGAGAAAGATTGGGCTGTCTGCTGAGGTCAAGAGTTAAGGTCTTGAAAAGCCACAGGAGGAGCCCTGTTCCAGTCTATAGGGTCACCATGAGTTTGAATAGACTGGGTGGCAGTGTTTGGGGCTTGTTTGGGTTTTTCTGTTGAAGTTTATAAAAATAAGTTGCTCTTCAAATGCACAAATGTATTCGACACAATGGATGGATGGATGGATCGTGATGTGTTGCATGAGCCCCCAATACAATGATTAAAAAAAGAAGTTATTCTTTCAAGTTGGTTGATATAAGACTTACCAGAAAAAACCCCAACTGTTTCTGTTGGTTCTTCTAAAAGCCTGGCTCAATGGAGTTGTGGAATCTGGGCTGGTTATTATTCTTGGTGGAAGCGGAAACAGCAAGGGAAAAGATGATTTGTTTTAACTATTTTTAGAAGTAAACATCATAAAACCACTCATGAAAAGGACCACATCATATTGATCCAAAGCTATCTGTATTTTTGCAAATTTATACTTATGTGAGTTTGAATTTAGTAACTAGTATCAATTTTTTCCATGTAGCTGATTCTGAGGTGAGCTTAAAATCATAGCAATTGAAAAAAATCATGGCAATTGAATTGGGCAAGGCACACCCCCTTTTAGGTGCACACATTTTAGGCTTTTTAGGGTGGCCATTTGTTCCAGTTTATTTTGCTTTGTGTGGGACTTTTCCTACTTTGAGTACTGCACCCCTTTTTGCTGGGAAATGTTTACATCCATGGAAAAGTAGGGTGGTTGGCTTAATTCAAAGTTGAGAATCTGTTGTTAGCCTGTGTCTTTAATTGTTATTGTCAGGTGCTGCTGAGTTAGCTCGGACACAGAAGGATGCTTATGTACAGCAGTGGGAAACACTGATCAGTCCTGTCCCGCCCTCTTTAGTGTCACTGTGTTTGAGTTCATTGTTGTAGCCCCTGGGTCCTTACATTTCATTGAGCGTCTTTCTTCTCTTCTCTTTTCTTTTTTTCCCCCTGACCTTTTACTTTAACAAATATGTTATCCTTTTCCAGGGATGGTCTATACTGATAACCTGTCCAAAGTATGTGAGATGAAGTCTCACCATTCTTGCTACTTAAGAAGTATTCTGGTGTACTTCCACGGCATATCTTCTGGTCCTCTTGGAATTTTGTGGTACTTTTAAAATTCTTGACCAGCACTATAATTGAAGTACATGAATTCTTCAGTTTTCCTTAGTCAATGTGTTAGTCTGGGTAAATTAGAGAAACAATTCATAGACTCGCATATGGATATAAGGGAATGGTTTATATACAAGAGGAATAGGACATTAAGAAAGCATTCCAATCCAGTCCAGTTCAAAGTCATAAATCTGATATTATCCCATAAGTCTGATACCAGTCTATAATGTCTCCTTCTGACTCACGAAGTCACAGGTCAGTCGGTGCAGAATCCTGGCACTGGCAGGGTTCTCCCCATGGCTCCTCGCTTCCAGGGCTCAGGGTCAATCAACAGCATCCAGTGGTGGTAGAGGCAACTCAGCACTGGCAGGGCTCTCCATGTGGCTTTGCCAGTTTCAGCGGTCTGGTTCCATCAGGGTAAGGCAGTGTGGCTTCTCCTCTGGCTCCTTCAGATCCTCAGACACTGCCATCTTATCTTGTCTGAAATTCACCATCTCTGAGACTAACTTCCAACAACTGGGGAGATAGCTTCTCATCTTCATGTGGGAAATATCCTGAGATTTCCCAGAAGTCTCAGGAGAAAACCATGCCCACATGGAGGCCTCATTGACCACTTAATGCCTATCTCCAGATTAACAGGCTAGACTCCATCCCTACATCTCAATCATGAAATTAACACGAGCACATGACTGCCACTGTCAATGTCTAGTTTTCATATGCCTGTGAAGTTATTGAAAATCCCTTCAGCTTGGGTCTGAGCTCTGGTGGGGTAGTGGTTGTGCGTGGGACTGCGGCCCACTAGGGTGGAGGTTCAATTCCAGCAGCGGCTCCACAGGAGCAAAGGCTGGGCCTCCTACTCCCACCCCCAGAGGGCAGTGATGCCCAAAAAAACAACAAAAAAGAAAATCCCTTGGCTTAGGTCAGGTGCCTTTGACTCATAGATCAAAACTTTGATCTTTATCGCTTTTGAGAATTTTTTTTTTTGCAGTAAATTCGCACAGATATGTTATCTGATTTCTTGGCAGCTGCTTCCATGAATGTTGGTGGCATATCCAAGTAAAAGGTAACTCTTGATCACTTCAATCTTGGGTCCATTGATCATTATGTTGACTAGTGATCTCGCTATGTAAGTCTTTTGGTGCTGTTTTGTTTTAGATTGAGTTGTAATCAATACTGCAGACTGGAGTCTTGGATCTTCATCAGTAATGCTCTAAGTACTCTTCATTTCAGCAAGCATGGTCAGTCATTTGCATAACAGAAACAGTAAATGAGCCTATGTCCATCCCGATTCCATCCCGAAAGATGTTCTTCTATGTATTTCCCAGCTTCTTAGATTATTTGCTCAACAGGCAGATTGAATGAGTGTGGTGAAAGATAAAACATCATGCATGTTTTTCCTGATTTAAAGTTGTCCCTTGTTCTGATTGAACAACTGCCCTTGGATTCTGTATCAGTTCCATATGAAAATAGTGAAGTGTGGGAATCTCCCGTTTCCATTGTTTGTTCTGGTCCACATAGCCTACAGTTTGATGCTCTTGCATAGTCATTAAAGCACAAGTAAATGTGGGGCTGAGCCCTGGTGGCATAGTGGTTATGTGCAGGACTGCAGCCCACAGGGTTGGTGGTTCAAATCCAGCAGCAGCTCTCCAGGAGCAAGGCTGGGCCTCCCACTCCCACCAGGGGGCAGTGATGCCCACACAAAAAAAAACAACAAAAACAAAAAAATGTAAAGCACAAGTAAATGTCTTTCTTGTATTCTATGTTTTTTTTTAACATAAATCTGCCTAACATCAGCAATTATATCTCTCATTTAATGACCTCTTCAGAATCTGGCTTGAATTTCTAGCAACTTCCAAAGGATTTGAGCTTCTTCAGCAAAATTTTACTTATATGTGATGTTAATTATATATTGTTCATTATTTTACACTTTCTGCTAAGTCACTTTTCTTTGGATTGGGCAGAAACATATATCTCTTCTAGTTGGTTAGCCATATAGCTTCCCCCCCCCCCCCAATTACATGACACAGGCTAGTGAGTGATGCATCAGTTTGCTGAAACATTTCAATTAATTTAGCCAGGTCTTAGAGTCTTGCTTTTCATTATTGCCTTGTATGCAGCTTAGATTTCCCCCCTCAATACCATGGGCTCTTGTCAAACGCTGCTACTTATCATGACTGAATGTTGACACATTCATTTTACCACAGTTATTCTGTATGTTCCTTTCACCTTTTTCTCATCATTTCTGAATCATCTCATAGTTTGCCCATCTCTGGGAGGTACATGATTTCATGTTAACTTGAAGGTACACAAAAGTGTAGGGGTGGAGCTTAGCCTGTCAATCAGGACACAGCATGAGGGTGATGATGTGCGTTCTCATAAGGAGGCTCCTGTGAACCTCCTCTTCTCTCTCTGCCTCCACCTTCCTGCTGGCTGACACTGATTGCTGCCAGAGCCATCGCCATTGGATCCACATGACTCTGCACCCACTGGACTGTGAACTTCCTGCATTCTGCACCATTGCATGTGACTGTGTGACCCTGAAGAGGGACTTATGGTCTTGAGTAGAATTGGGCTGGGATGTTTTCTTTCTCTCTATTCAATTCTTGATACAAAGTTCTTTCTTACACATATATGAGTGTCACTGAGATTTGTTTCTCTAGTCAACCTGGTCTAGCACACCATCCAAACTCCAACTCACTGATTTCAAGCTACCATATTTTTCAGACCATAAGATGCACATTTCCCACCCCACCCCCCAAAGTAGGGGAAAAATGAGAGTGCGTCTTATGGTCCGAAGGTGTGGTACTCCAGAACATTTTAGTATACTGGTACTATTTGGTTCAGAATATTTTTTCTTGTTTTCCTGCTCTAAAAACTGGATGTGTCTTATGGTCCAAAAAATATAGTAATTAAGACAAAGTAGAACTGCTCCTGTGGGTTCCCGAGGTTATAAATCTTTATGGAAGCAGAAAGACTTATCTTTCTGCTTTGGAGCCAATAGTGACTTAGTATTGTTGACTTTTCTATTCGCAGCCCAATGCATAGCCCATTAAGCCACCAGGGGTCCTGCTCTTTTCTGTAGAACCCTGTAATATTGAGTTCAAGACTTGAAGAGTGTCTTTAGTTCTTGAAGCTTGAGCAATGTTGCGTCTGCTCTTCTCTTTGACTTTCTGCCTGGAAATCTTTGTTCATCTCACTCTAAAACTTTCCTTTCTTGAATGTCCCTTGAAAATGTTCTGCTCAGGTCTTTTATGTTGATCACTTTTTCCATTTGCTTTTACTGCTCTACATTGAAGAGCAAGTTTTAGTGTTTCTTCTAGCATCCATTTTGTCTTTTCCTTTTCTTTCTTTCTTTCTTTCTTGTCTTTTTAATCACCTTTTGCTTTATTCATGTATGAGATTTTTAACATCATTCCACCATTCATTTGGTCTTCAGTCAGGAGTGTTCAATGTGTCAAATCTGTTCTTGCATCTAAATTCAGGCATGCTGTACTGGAGGTCACATTTTGGCTCGTGTGGATTGCTTTAATTTTCTTTAGCTTCATCCTGAAATTGCTTAAGAACAATTGCTGATGAGTTCAACAGTTATAACCTGGCCATACTTTGAGTGATGATGATATTGTGCTTTTCCATTATCTCTTCTCACTGATGTAATCAATTTTATTCCTCAGTATTAGAATGACTTAACAAAATATTCTTTTTGTAAAACAATCATTTCATCAGGGACCTGTACAACTCTTTTTTAAAAAAATTAATCATTTTATTGGGGGCTCCTACAACTCTTATTACAGTCCATAGATACATCCTTTGTATGGCAAACACATTTTGTACATCTGTTGCCCTCCTCATTCTCAAAACAGTGTTTCTATTTAAGCACCTGGCATTGGCTTCTCATTTTCCCCCCTCCTTCCCTGCTATACCTCCCTCATGAACCCTTGATAATTTAGAAATTGTTATTACTTTGTTATATCTTACACTGTCTGATGTCTCCCGTCACCCACTTCCCTGTTGTCCTTACCCCAGGGAAAAGGTTATATGTAGATCCTTGCAATCTGTTCTCCCTTTCTACCCTACCTTCCCTCCACCCTCATGGTATCACCACTCTCACTACTGGCCTGAAGAGATCATCTGCCCTGGATTCCCTATGTTTCCAGTTCCTATCTATACCAATGTATATCCTCTGGTGTAGCTGGATTTGTATGGTAGAATTGGGAGCATAGTACTGGGGTGTGTGTGTGGGGGGGGAAGCATTTAAGAACTTGAGAAAAGTTGTATGCTTCATCATTGCTACACCACCCCCTAATGGTTCTTCTCCTCCCTGCATCCTGTCTGTAAGAAGTCTATTACCTATAGATGGGCTTTGGGTCCCCAACCTGTACTCCTCCTCACTTACAATAATATAATTTTTAGTTCTTTGATGCCTGATATCTGATTTCTTCTATATCTCCTGGTTACACAGGCTAGTGTGCTTCTTCCATGTAGGCTTGGTTGCGTCTGAGCTAGATGGCTGCTTGTTTACCTTTAATTCTTTAAGAGTCCAGACCAGAGGTCACTCCTAGAGGTCAAAAAACAGACTTTGAACTATTTACAGGTTTTTCTTTATTATTATTATTATTATATTTTAATTTATTTTCTGAACATTGTAGTCTGATTGTAGTCATTTTGTATTCTTTTGTCACTTTGCCTTGTTTTTTTGTGCATATTATTATTTCAGCATGTCTGTCTGGATAAGATAGACTGGATGATCAGTCTGGAGAGAAAACGATGGCACCGATAGTTCTGGGGGGGGGATATGGGAGAAAGGAGGTGGTGTTGATCAACCAGGACAATAAGTGATCCAAAATCAGTGGCAAGGATGGTGTGAGAGGCCTGGTAGGGAATGATCAAGGGTACGGCAGCTGAGAAAAATTATTGAAACCCAAATGAAGGTTGAGCATGATAGTGGGACAAGAGGAAGGTAAAAGAAAAGAGAGGAAAGAAATAGGAGGCAAAGGGCACTTATGGAGGTCTAATACAGGAACATATATAGGTAAATACATTTATATATGATGATGGGGGAAAAGATCTACTTGCATATATTTGTGGGTTCAGAATTAAGGCAGCAGAAGGACACTGGACCTCTACTTAAATACTTTCTTAATGCAAGAAAACTTTGTTCTATCAAATTAGAATTCCATGATGCTCACCTTCCCGACATGATCATTGAAGACAAATGTGTGCATAAGCATATGTGGTGAAGAAAGCTGATGGTGCCTGGCTTGAGCCACCAACTCTTACCACAATCTGTACATCCACCCATTGTATGTCAAGCACATTTGTACATTTGTTGCCCTCATCATTTTCAAAAAATTTGCTTTCTACTTGAGCTCTTAGTATCAGCTCGTTTTTCCTCTCCCTCCACACTACCCCCTTGCTCATGAACCCCTGATAATTTATAAATTGTTATAGTTTTGTCATATTTTACACTGTCTGACATTTCTCTTCACCCACTTTTCCGTTTTCCATCCCCTAGGGAGAAGATTATATGTAGATCCTTGTAATTGGTTTCCCCTTTCGACCCCACCTTTCCTCCACTCTCCTGGTATCACCACACTCACCACTGACCCTGAGCGGTTCATCTGTCCTGGATTACCTGTGTTTCCAGTTCCTATCTGTACCAGTATACATCGTCTGGTCCAGCAGGATTTGTAAGGTAGAGTTGGGATCATGATAATGGGGGTGGAGCTGCACGGAAACATTTAAGGACTAGTGGAAAGTTGTATAAACAAAATGTTTTTAATTAGAAATGGTTGCTCTAATAAACAATTTCAGTTTCAGAAACCCAAAGGGGGTCACTGTGAGTCAGCAAGTTCTTGATCACAGTGAGTTTGAGTGTTTTTTGAACATGCTTTTATGTTATAAAGGAGCCCAAACTAGGTTTCTTTGTATGCTTTGCTTCATGTTTATTGCCCTGAATGTTAGAAGCAGACATTTCTGGATGAAAAATTTGGTCAAATTGATTCAACTTATGAAGTGTCTGATATCTGCAGATTCCTGGTCTTTATCAAGAGCACTTTCACTTTTAAAAATCCATTCAGTGTTTAGAAGTAAGATTTCAGAGCAGAAACTGTGAGTTTCTTTTCATCTGTTATAGGGGACTGTATGGAGATTGGGGTAGATTCAACTATTTGCCATTTATGGAAGAATTTAGTCCCATTTTTGGTTTATGCCATTTACAGCTTATCGACCATAGGGAGGTGTGTCTTTTACTCCCTCTATAGGAAAAGCCAGAAAATGACATCAATTTTTATAGATGCCAATGCCCAGAAGGCACAATGAAAACTGGCAGCAAGTGGCAGGACAGCTTAGTGACTTCCCTCTTGCCATCTCTGCTTTGAAGTGCATTTTAAGGTGAATGAATGGTTTCCTCTGGGATCCAGGCCAGCAAACAGGGACCCACGAAAATTATTCTCACACCCATGCTCGATGTGCACACATACACGCACATACTCACACACTCCAAACTCTCTTTCCTGCCTTGCAGTTCCCCGGATTAAATCCTTCTACTCTCAGAAGCAGCAGGTCCTTTTATTCCTGTCTCTGGGCTACAGGAATCAAAGAGCAAAATGGATGTTTTCCTCTGAGAACTGGCACTGAACAGAAGGAAGGAAATGACTGCTCCAATTCAAGCATGTTTTAATCTCCAGAGAAGTGGGTACTGGGCAGGGGCAAGATTGGCTAAGGAATCTGTGGGGAAGTCATAAATTTTGTCTTCTTATCCCAGCAACTAAGATTCTTCCCTTAGCATGCCGCCTACTCCTTTTTTTCTTTGAAAAAGATTTGGATAATGAACAATCACTTTATAAATTCTCAATCAAAATCTCAGTGGTGGAAGAAAAGGGAGTTTTTCAGTCAATCTCTAAAGACTTTGTGAATCATTTGAAGACATGCTTAGAAATGCCAAGATTCGCGCACACCCCATAAACACACCATCCTAATCCAATCAGAAGAATCTGGCACCCAAGCAAAAAAATTCTGTGACCCTATTTCTTTTGCAACTCTCTTGATAGTTCACAAGATCATGTATTTGTTTTCTGTCTTTCCCCCCCAGTTCCTTTTTATAAAATGTCTATCATGCAAAGACAGAGAAGCAATAATCAAAAGTGTAGTCCACTTGAAAAAATAAGTTCCAGGTTGACCTGAACCGAATCAAGAGAACAAAAATCAAATAAACCCACGTGCTGGAACAGTCTAGAAGTCAACTTACTTGTAACTATTAAAATGTCATTGTTCTGAAAAACTACAAATTAAAGAATATGTGATATAGTGGGTTTAAGACAAAGGATATTTAAGAGACATGATGGGCAAATAGAAAGTAAATTTTTTACAACCCAATGCTCAATTGTATTATAGTTATGGTATTCTGAAGAGTACAGTATAAAGAAGCATGTCCCTATTCCTAGGAACTACATGCTAAAGCATTTAGAGGTGAGGTACTTTGATACCTGCCACTCAAATGTATCAGGGGAGTGGGGAGAGAGAAGAGAAGAGAAGAAAGAAACTCTGGCCTACAGATTGATTTAGAGGTCATCATGCAAACATTCCTTACATCTTTTATTCAAGGGACCCTGGTGGTGCTATGGAATATTGGACTGCTAATTGAAAATTGGTTGCTCAGTCCGCCCATTTCTCCATAAGAGAAAGATGCAGCTGTCTGCTCCTTTAAAGATTTCTGTGACAGTCTCACAAACCCTATGCAGGGCTGCTGTATTTGAGATTCATCTCCATGGCACTGAGTTGAACTTTGACTTTTGGTCATTGTTCAAGGTCAGACAAGCTTACAGCATGAACCCCGTCCTTCTGACACGTCCCAAATGTCTGTCTTCGACCTGGCTTCTCTTCAGGTTTTAGTTATTAGGAAGAGAATTGCTGTCTAAAGAGTGTGGGAGCACAGGAGAGTTTCTTTTAACATTACGTCCACGGCATAGGTAGTCAAAATCTGCTACTCCAATTAATTCTCCAATCAATTTCCACACCCACTTGATTATATTTTTAATTTAATTTGCAAGTAAAATGGCATTTGCATGTTTTGGAGTAACTGTCCCTCCCATTGCTTACCCTTCCTGTCTCTCAAATTTCAATCATAATTATAATATTTCAGTTATAATATGCACTACAATAATTGCATTGTAAAGTGTCATCAACCATGATAATAGGGAGACCATTCATGAGAAAAAAAAATCCCCTCACTGCCTGTTCACATTGAAGACTTCATTCATAAGATGGAAAGAAAACCCCCCTGACTTGAGAAGAGAACCTGTATGTTTTAGTAGGTCATATAGCCCAGGGAAACAGGTATGTTTATAAATAGTAATTTTTTAAAACATGATTTTTAGACAAGTCTTTGAAATTTCTTCCTTTTAAAATGTCAAAAGTAGCTTCATAGAAATGGATTTTGTTGAGGTTTTTGTTTCTTTCAACAGCATTCAATCACTAACCTGATCATCCTATTGTTTTGTTGGGTCATTATTATTATTATTTTTTGGGGCATCACTGCTCTCTGATGGTGGGAGTAGGAGGCCCAGCCCCACTGCTGTAATTGAACCTCCGTCCCAGTGAGTCGCAGTCCCGCGCACAACCACTACACACCCGGCCTCAGCCCTGGGTCATTATTTTTAGCACAGACTTGGAAAGATGGATTTTCAGTACTTCGCTGGCAAAAAAAATGAATAATTTCAACTTTACTCTGTTCATTAATACCCTTGGAGAACGCATTAGTCTAGCTATTAGTCATTATTTTGGTTCATTTATATAGGGGGTATCAGTATGTTTTTTCCCCCAAAACATTTTGTAATGCAAGTCTGTTCAACTCAAACAGACTCTATCAGCTAAACATGGTGCTGTACAATATAGGAATAGAGTGAGCACTTGAGTCCGCGCTTGTGTGTGTGCGCGCGCACACGTTTTGAGCCTCCTGTGGATGCTGACTCGGAGACCGTACAGGAGAGGCTAGAACTGCTTCTGTGAGTTTTTGGGACTGTAACTCTTCGGAGAATAGACAGCCATATTTCTCCAAAATGAGAAAGAGCAGTAAGAGTCTTCCTGGCTTTTCTGGCTTATGTGAAACACACAGACTTTAGACAAAATATTCTCATGTCTCAGAAACGCAGACGTCACATTGGGTTAATTTTGACTCTTGGAGACCCTACAGAACAGAATAGAACTGTCTCTCTGGGTTTCCAAGACTATCACTCTTCCCAGGCACAGAGAGCCTCATCTTTCCCCCAGCGAGCAACTGGTGGTTTCAAACTACTAACCTTGAGTTTAGCAGCACAAGGCATAGCCACCACACCACCACGGTATGACATAATCCAAATAGGATTTATAAACAAAGGGCAGTCCGGGTTTCTTCTTCCACAACTCCTGTGAAATTAGAAGCTCCTTCTTCGTGACTTGCCTCCCCTCATACCTGACTGCATCTTGTATACTGACTGGGTGGATGATCAGCTGAGATTGTGAGTTTTCCAGTTAAAGACCATGACCCTTGTTTTGTACCTTTAGCATCTATCAAAATGTGTAGTGTGGAGTATAGCCTTGAAAATTGTTGTTAGTAAGATAAATGGATGGGTGGTCATCAAAAAACTAGGGCATGTCTAGATTCTCCTCTCATTACACTTATATAAGCATTAGAGTTTGGAGAGCTTCAGTTTCAATCGATTACAGTAGAGCCCCAGACCTTAACACTAATCCTTTGTAGAAGGAGCATGGAGATGTGGTGCAGTCAAGTTTCAAATCAGTTTTTTTTCCCATAAGAAATAACTGAAATAGGTGAATCTGTTCTCAACCACTAAGTTTTTATTCTAATTTTGTCTTTCTATACAAAACATTACACAGAAATTTCAAAGTAAATAAGTTCAAAGTTAAATAATATAATTTAAACAAGAAACTCGAGATATCAAGTCTTTAACAACTTTGGTATGGCCCTTACCTTGAGATGGAGGAGGATCCGGATCTGTGGACACTGATGTGAGGTGGAGGTATGGAGACAGAGACATTGTTTGGAAGAGGACTACCCTTCCATGAAATCAACTTGTATCTGCTTTTCAGGAGTTCCCCCCCCCCTTTTGTTGTTGTTTTTTTTTTCACCTGGACCTGGCTGGCATTCTCTAAAAAAATTGTCTAAAGTGGTCTGCCATTAGCATTTCCTTAACTGTCTTCTAAAAGTGTTTACTAACCCTGGTTATGGACAAAGGGACACCTGATTGATGGTGGTGCTCTTAGACCTTTGTTCATCTAGGCTTGTTGCCTGGACTGTGGCCAGAGCTGTTTCATGCCTAGGGCACTTAAAAAAGGAAAGAAAAGTGTTTACTAAATTATCATCAGCAATATTGATCACATGGTTAACCCGTTCCTTATCCTGATGATTTTTTCAAAAACAACTCTTTCTTAGGACCTATGTTTTTAATCTAAAAACAGTACGAAAGTCATGAAAATTTATAGCAAAACACTTGGAACATAGCTGCAAAAGGGTTTAAACAACAATGCCAACTAACACCGGGTGTTCCAAACATAAGCTGTTTTATTTTTGACAAAATCACATGCGTCGGGTCAGATTCTGATATTTTGTTCCAGCACCTATGCAAAATGTTTGCGACATTTCGAGTCAAAATCTGAGTCAATCTATTACTCAAATTATGCCAGGTACTGATGCAGTCAAGTGCTGGGCTTCTACTATACTACTTATGGCTTTGCAGACCCAGGGATCAAAGCATCCTGGGAAAGGAGATGAAAAAGAATTCAATGACCTCATTTGGACTTTTTACTGAAACATTTTATTTTTGTAATAAATGGAAAAAATGCTAGGATATCCCCTCATCCCCACCACCCTGGCCTTAGAAATGATCTCCCTTACCTGTTCAATTTCTGACACAGCTTTACAGTTTGCTCATCCACGTCCCCTTGGGAAAGCCCTTTCTCAGGTCAGCCATTCAGTTCCGAGGCCACAGAGCTCCTCACACATCCTGTTAATTCAGAGGAGACTCATGAGCAAGTGGAATAAAATGTGGTTCAAAGTGTCACACTTTTTCCAGTGCTATAAAGGACTCTTTGAAGTGTCTTTATTACATAAAGAATTTAAAATATACCTTTCCTGTTGGAGAGAATGTGGAAGGATTAACTCACTTTCAAACCACTTGGATTAATAGTAACATTATTTATGTAATAGAAAGCCAACTCCAATTGAATATCAAAAGGTTAAAACTATTAAATGACCTATAAATCCTGGTACTCAGAACAAAGAGTGAATGGTAGAGAATACAAGAAAAACATACTTTTTAAATTAACTAAATGTTAAGTTAGTGGTAAAAAATATATAAACATCACCGGAGACTTCTGCCTCTTCCTGATGTAACCTTTGAAGTGACTTGAACGGGGCTAAAGACAAGTTTCTTAGACATGTAAGATGAGGTGTCTGGGGACTGATGACATGAAGCAGAACTTCATATCGGATGAGAGCTTAAGTTCTTAAGCACTTGGTTTGTGGCAGGTTATGGCTTAAAATGAGAGCACTAATTATGCTTTGTTTCTTGACATAAATCCAGCCCCCTCGTTGAACTCTTTCTCATCATTGACTGCCAATATAGAAAGCTTTGCCCTCAGCTAAATGTATTTGAAGAGAGATGATCATCCCCTTGGCCAGTCCAGTTGGTGTAATGGGTTATCCATGGAGCAGCCAACTACAGGTGGACAATTTGATCCCACCAGTTGCTTTGCAGGGTAAAGATGAGGTGGTCTGTTACCCTCATGATGTAAAGTCTCAGAAACCCACAGGGAAGTTCTACCTTGTCCTGCTAAGTTGCTATGAATTGAAATGACTCACTGGCAACTGGCAACTCATTTGTTCCCCCTGTCCACTTGGCGCCTTGGCAAAGCTGTCGGGGAGGCAGCGCAGTAGAAAAAGATGATGCTAGCTGCTACCATGAGGATTTAAGCCAGTGTCAATGTCAGATTGATAGTATGTTTTTTCTAAATTCATGCAGACATTTTTTTTTTCATCCATGAGATAGATGTGTTTGGTTCTCTGGAACTTCCTTCTAATTATGTGGCCCCAGTTAAGTTATGTACCGTCTCTCAGAGTCAGTTTACTCATTAGGAAACTACGATGACTAGCACTAAACTTATAATGCTGTGAAGATTAGATGTGATGTGTGTAAAGCACATATCGTTCTGGCATGTAGTTGCCTCTGCAGAAAGATGAAGTCCGTCTTTCACAAAATTTTGATTAGCTTATTTGAACAGAATAATTCCTGAATCAGGTAGTGTCCAAACTGAAAGTGTCCTGTAGCTTTGAAGTAACAATTTTATGTACATTTTTATTAAACCAATGCAAAAGCAAAGAAAACCCACATGTCATTGGTTGGAGCTGAATTTGTGTCCAAGGTCTGTTTCCAGACAAGCAGCCATCTAAGTGAGATGTCAGCTAAGCCCACATGGAAAAAGCACACCATCAGTGACTGAAGGATTGTAAATCATATACTCTAAAGCTGAAGGAGGGAATAGTATCAGAGCTTAAACTGTGAGAATCTGATTTGCAGAAGGCTATGGATGACAGTAGAACCCCAAGATACTTTTATGAGATCTACACAGGAAATAAGCCTCTGCTGATTTCCCTTTATCCCTTATGAAGGGATGACCATGAAAGAGCAAAATGATAAATCTGTCCTGAATGGCTAAAAGCTTGTCAGTTGATGCCCCTCTCTGATATATATTGGACCTTATCTAGTTTTCAACATTTTCTGGGCTTTTTTCTAATTTTTTCTCATATTGGGGTTTATCTTTGAAGCACTTTGTCAATAGGGTAGCTCTTTTGAATTTTTGCTATGTATTTTTTGGGGTATATAAAAATCAGGATTGATGAACATATAGAGATAGCAAGAAAATAAAGAATCCTGGGACTACAGTGGGAGAGGGGGATAAAAGGGAATTGTGTTAGTCTGGGTAGGCTAGAGAAGCAAATTCATGGAGACACTTATATCATATAAGAGAGTTTTTTTAATATACAGGAACAATTGAACATTGATAAAATGTCCCAGCCCAGTCCAGATCAAGTCCCTAAGTCCAATATTAGCCCATATGTCCGACAGTAATCTATACAGTCCTCTTCAGACTCACACCAAATGTAGAAGATCATAGGCCAGTGGGTAGAAAGTCTTTGGATCCAGTGGCATTGTAAACATCTCAGTGCTGGCAGGGGTCCTACCTGGCTTCTCAGTACCTAGAGTTGCATCAAAGTGGGTCCATGTGGCTTCAGCTCAGGATTTCTCACAGGAAGTGAGCCTTGTCAGCCAAGTGTCTCCAAGGGAGTGAGAGAGTGTTTCCTGCTTCCAAGAAGGAAGTACCAGATATCCAAGAATTCTTAGATGAGAAGGCCATACCCACCCAGAGGTCTCATTGGCTATCTCTAGATTGACAGGTTAGACTTCATCCCTTCACTCTTAATCCTCAAATTGATCCCAGATTAGGTGACAGCCATAGGAGTTGATATTAAGGAGTTCAAGAAGGAAGAGAATGTTTTGAAACTAATTGTGGTAGACATTGTACAATATTGCTCGATGTGTTTGAATGATGGAATGACATGATATCTGTATTCACTCCAAACACAATAATTTGGGTTTTGGGGGAGGGGGGGCGGAATTGAGTTCTGAAAGGATTTGCTGGGACAGTTATTCAAAGTAGAGATGTCAATTTGGAAGGTCATTATTGGGGGATTCCCAAGGGGCAATCTTGATAATTTTTTTCAAAGAATGCAGGACCATCATAGGGACATATTATGAAGAAATTTTAATTAAGCTTACAACAATGTTGGACTGGGCTTGAATGCTTTCTTAATGTACAATTGTTCTTTGATATAAAGTTCTCTCTTACACACATATGAGTCTCCTCGCAATTAATTTCCATAGTCTATCTGGACTAACACACTATTGTTGGGAAAAATAACATTATGAATATAGACCACTTAATGGGAGAATATACTCAGTGTTATTTCCTATCTGGAAATTTTTGACCTATTTTCTATCTAGCCCTTAAGACCCAGGTTGGGTGTTACAGAAAATTGGGACTTTAGACTTTGTCATTTTGAGGTGCACAACATTCTTCATAGGCCATACCCAAAGGATCCAATTTGGAGATTCTACTAAGTAAACTAGACTTTTCTTAAACACACCAGTAGCAGATTAAAGGAACTTAAATACTTCTTTAGATTTAAGACTGAAATGCCCTAGTGTAAGGAGAAGCAAATTACTAGTTATGAATTTGGAAGACATTGGACTTTGAGTCAAAACTCTTGTTTTAGAGCAGTAATTCTCAACCTTCCTAATACTGCCACCCTTTAATATAGTTCCTCATGTTGTGGTGACCTCCAATCATAAAATTATTTTCATTGCTACTTTATAATTGCAATTTTGCTACTGTTATGAATTATCATGTAAGTATCTGGTATGCAGGATGTATTTTAAATGTTACAAATTAAACATATCATATTTTTTGGATCTTAAGACACACCTGATCATAAGATACACCCAGTTTTGTTTTTTGGGCATCACTGCCCTCTGGTGGTCGTGGGAGCTACCCAGCGCTGCTCCTGAGAGCCGCCCCTGGATTTGAACTGCCAAACCCATGGGCCACAGTCCCACACTCAATCACTACGCCACCGGGGCTCATCCCAAGATACACCCAGTTTTTAGAGCAGAAAATCAAGAAAAAATATTTGGAACCAAACAGTACCAGTATACTACAATGTTTATTAAAATAAAGCCAAATTCAGTAATATTTAACAGTGTAAACTCAACAGTGGCGTTAAGAACCATCATCACTTTCATTCACAAATGAGGGGAGGCATGTGCTGTGCACATCATGTGTGACCTGACTGAGAGACTCCGGGAGGTGGGACTTCCCCCAAACACACAGCAATCCATAGCATGCAAACAGCTGTGGACAGTAGGTGGATGCATGGCATCATAAACGAGTGTTCTGGGGTACCACACTTTCAGATCAGAAGACACACCCTCACTTCCCCCCACTTCTAGGGGAAAAAGTGCATCTTATGACCTAACAAATATGGTAATTAAAACATAGTGATTAATCACAAAGCAATATGTAATTATATACTGTGAAACATTTATTTCTAATTACAAATAAATGAAATCTTGTCTTGAAGCATGGTGCAGCATGGGTAACAGTCTTCATGACAGATACTCGCACGTGGGTGTATCTGCATGTAGGTGGATCCGCCTGGCGACAGATGGAGGAGTGGTGTCTGTGTTCTTAAGAGCATCGGAAATATATGTTTTCTGATGGTCTTAAGAGACCCCTGTGAAAGGATCATTTGACTCCCCAAATGGGTCATGATCCACAGGTTGAGAACCACTGTTTTAAAGGTTCCCAATAAATGGAAATATAGGACTAATATCTTTTTGACATTTTCATACTCTTTACTTTTTTTATGACATGTCTTAATAAACAGGTGTAGTTTTGCCTAGTGAATGAATGTTAATAAATTTTTATCTTTTCTTCAACTCTCATTGTTTGCATAATGTTCAGTCACTTAAGTTTTTAAGTTTTTAAGATAATTATGGCTCAACAACCCATGCATTTTAGTTAAAAAGTTGTCCTACACATGTATAATTTCCTTCTCTTAACAGTATTTAAAATGCCATACCACTGGCTAAATTATGATTCTATCCGTGGAATATGAGGCAAGATCATATGCCCTATTGAGATGACTTACAATACTCCCCAATAAAATGATAATGTATCTCAAATGGATGGGTTTTGAGTGTGCATCTAATTATATTCCTAATCTAAGAATTAGTTTTTATGACCCCAATCCATATATTTCCTCATGTGGAAATCAATGACTATATGGGTGTTATATCAAGATGTGGTGAAGAAATCAGATGGTGTCCACTATGATAAATAATCTGTTTTAATGGTTAGTCTTAAAACCAACAGTCATCTGAACGAGGTGTCAGCTAAGTCCACATGAAAGAGGCACCCTAGTGTGTGTGATCCAAAGACTGTAAATCATAAATTCAAAACCCGAGGAGAGAACTGTATTAGGGCTTACATTCTGAGCATCTAGTTTACAGAGACTATGGATGACAACGAAAGCCCAAAATCAATTTGCAGGATCCCCAGATGTACTTGGATTAAGCCTCTGGTCAGTTCCCTCTAAGTATGGACCAGGGACGTAAATAATCTTGCTATCAGACAGAGTGCATAGGAAAGTTGATTAAGGCAGATGTAGTTAAGTTAAACTTTAGCACCTTAACATTTGCTCTCCCTTTTTAACCCACTTTAAATTCTATATTTTCTGATGGAATTTTGTATTAGTCTGGGTTGACGATAAAAGCAAATTCATAGATACTCATGAGTGTAAGAAAGAGCAATTGTATATTAAGAAAATATCCCAGCTCAGTGCAGATCAAGTCCATAAGTTTGATATTAACCCATATGTTTATAAATTACTCTTTAGACTCACACAGCAAAAGCAATGAGGCTAAATGCTGGAAGATCACAGGCCAATGGATAGGTCTTGCCAATCCAGTTGCAGTGGAAGCATCTCAATACTGGTGAAGGGCTTCACCCATCCCCTCCAGCTTTCGGAGTGTCTCCAGAGCAGTAAAGGGAAGGCAGAGAGAATGGGCCTGGCCTCCAGCGAACTATTTATCTAGGCTGCATCTCCAAACGAGGTCATCAATCTGTGACCTGATTGAAAGGCTAGACTCCACCTCTTCACTCAAGGTGACAGATTATATAATGCCACACATTTGGATTGAGATTTTTCTGTGTTTCATTTTCTTATCGTTGCTTTTGTTTTGAAGGGGTGGAATGTGGGTATGTTTTTCTTGATATGGAATCCAGGATAGATAAATCTATAGAGACAGAAACTACTGGTAGATGAATAGTTTTTTAGGGTTATGGCAGAAGTTGTTGGGAGGAAAAAGGGATAATAATAATGAGTTCAGAAAAGAAGAATATGTTCTAAAATTGATTGTGGTGATGACAAAACTCTTTTTAATATGTTTAAAACAAGAAATGAATGAAATGAAGTATTGCATTAGGCAAACTTGATGTAAAAGACTTCTTTAAAATGTTGAAGAGCAAAGATATCACTTTTAGCACTAAAATGATCCTGAACACTTTTCATGACCCCTGGTCAGGTTTGATCTTCTGTTGTAATTGCTGTGCCAACCTGTTTCTCTTTGAGGGCTTTCCACCTTGTCATTGACCCTCTAAGGACACCATATATTTTCTGAGAGATTGATCTTTTTCAATCCTGTGTCCAATATTAGGCTAATCCATCATCATCTCTGGTTCGAAAAGCTGCAATAGTCCTCTCTTGGGTGGCCCTGTACCCACTCCATCCTCATTCCAGTCTTTTTGTTACTCAGACCTGATACTCCCTGCCCTTTGGTAAAAACTCATCAATGAATTTCTAATGTTCCAAAGATAAAAGTCATAACCCTGAACAGAACTTGTAAGACTGTATTCCCCAGTGTCTAGGCACTGTCTGCCCCTTTGGCTTTAATTTTCACTGGTCTTTTATTCTTCACACACAATCCTTCTCTTAATTCTGTGATGTATTATGCCCCTCCCTAGAGAGGCATGTATGTAACTAATTTACTGCTCCTTTGGTCTGAAAACTTCCTTTCTCCACCAACAAAATTATTTCTTCTCCCATGCCCTCATCTGGAAAACATCCCCTGACCAAGACCCAGATAGCAATCCTTTTATGAACGACCACATAAAACTGCATTCTTTCCTTTGGAACATTTTTCATATTTATTAATAATTATGTTTTTATTATTATCAAAAACCAAATTATTTAATGTTATTATTTATTTATCATCTGTCTCTCTTAATAGCCCAGAGCTCCAGGAGAGCATGAATAGCTTCTTTTGACTCTTACGAAGCACCTAGGCAGAGCAAGCTCCAGAGAGAAGTGATCTGTGCAGTCAAAAAGGATCCATGCTTACATTGGTTCCATGCTTGGCCTAACACTCTGTGATGACTGTCTGCCAATTCTTAATAAGTTTTCACAAATAGCCCTCTGTTTTCATTTTGAATTGTGTCCTGCAAATGATGTACTTTATCCTGTAGCTAACACAGTGTTTGACACACTGCAGGTGCAAAAGAGCTATATTTTTAATAATCACCTAATAAATGTGAAAATAATAAACAAAAGTCAATCTTAGAAGATGCATAATGCTTTGAATTTCATATGCAGTAGAGGGACCATTCAAATATATCTGTCTCCTTCCAGCTTACATTTGAGACATAGGCAAATAATTTAATTGGCGTTTAGAGAATACCTAAAATTTGCCTCCTTTATATGTGTGTATACCTTATATACTTATGTATAAGCTGTTTTTCAGCACATTTTTAATGCAGTTTTTGCGGTAAAATTAAGTGCCTCAGCAGATACTCAGATTATACTCAGATATACTTGAGTATATCTGCTAGGTAATTAGAAAAGCATTGTTACAAAAACATGCTGTTGCTGTTGTTAAAAACCATTGCATCTGCCCCAACTTAAAATAACCTCATGTCCAACAGGACAAAGGACTGTCCAGTCCTGACCTCAGAATTGCTTTTGACTGAGCTCGTTTTTCAGCCACAATCTCAAGACCTCTCACCCAGGGTCTTTTTCTCCTTCTCTTCACCTCTATTTTGCCAAGCATAATGTCTTCTTCAAAGGAAAGGTCCCTTTCCACACTTTTCCCTAGCACCATAATTCAACTGATCAATTCTTCCCTAGTCTTTCATATTAACTGAGAAGATTTCACATGTACGTGAGGTGATTAAAAAAAAAAAAACATAGTTTGGGTTAGGCTAATCTTCATCCTTAACATGATATTTCTGTTCATTAACATTTTAAAGATGCCGTTTGCATCACCTTTGCCCAATGTAATATTTAATTAAGTTTATTTTATTTTGGTGGGGGCTTTAATCTTTAAAAGAGGCAGTTTTATTTACACATAATTCACACAACATACAATTCAGTCATTTAAACATATTAAAAAGAGGTGCATTTATTATCACAATCAATTTTAGAACACTTTCTTTTTTTTTTTTTTGGCATCATTGCCCTCTGGGGCAATGAGAACTACCCAGCCTTGTTCCTGGAGAGCCACTGCTGGATTTGAACTGCCAAGCCTGTGGGCCACAGTCCTGCATTCAACCACTATGCCACCGGGGCTCAGCCCCACTTTGTTCTTTCTTGTACTCATTTTTATTATATCCCTTCTCCCCTATCCCCCAACATCCCTTGCCATAATCCCCAAACCAAAAAAATCCCCAAACTTACTGCCATCCAGTCAATGCTGACTCCGAGTGACTCCCTTTGGGTTTTTGAGAGTCTGCTCATGGGTGTAGAAAGTACAGTCTTCTGCAGAGGTGCTGGTTTCAAACTGCTGATCACCAGGACCGCAATCCAATGAATAACCATGACACTATCAGAACCATCCTAACCCTGAGAAACTACTAATCCAGCGACTGTCTCTACAGATTTACCTCTCCTAGATCTTATATCAAGACAAACATACCACCCCCCAAAACAACAACAAACCCCAACAATCATTACAAAACAAAGCACAGAAAAATCTCAATCCAAAAGATAGTAGAAAATCATAAAACATAGCACAAACGTTCTGATCCTTTAAATAGAGAGTCTCATAAATTGGAGCTGACTCAGTGGCAAGGTATTACAGCAAGGGACTTGGGATTGTGACTCAGAGGATGGAGCACGTTGGATGGCTGTGTATGATTGATTCGTTGGGGAAGCACATACAACGTGAGAGAAAGTTTATAGGATTTCTGGCAATGGACATGGCATAAACAGGGTGTGTTAGGCCGGGTTGACTAGAGAAACAAATCCAGAGATAAGCATATATGTGTTAGAAAGAGCTTTATATCGAGAAGTATTTGTACGTGGAGAAAACATCTTTGCCCTGTCCAATTCATATCCCTAAGTCTGATACGAGTCCATGAGTCCCTCTTCAGATTCACACAGCCACATGCAATGATGCAAGATGCAGGAGGATCACAGGCCAGGGTGGGGGGTGGGGGGGGGGAGAAGTCTTGAAGTCGTGTGGATCATATGGCAGGGGAAGCATCACAGGCATCACGCAGGTCTCAGTGTGGCTCTTCAACAAGAAAGTGAAGGAAGAGAGAGCAGAAGTTCCCAGGATCCTTTGAGAAGGCCACACCCACCAGGACGTGCCATCAGTCCGTGAGTTGATTGTCCAGACTCCACCACTACACTTTTATATCTTTGAGGTGACACACAATTAAGCAACTATCACACAGGGAATGCTTACAGTTGGATTCAAGAGGCAATTTGCTTGACTTTGTGCTTCCTAGAAACTATTCAGAATGCTGAGAGTAGTTTATTTTTGGAGTCTGATCAAAGAAACATTTTCCTCTTCTACAAACACATCTTATTTGGGGCATCTTATTTAATGTTTCGAACAGTGAGAACTGTGGATGTCACAGAGCTATTAGCATTTGCAGGCCACCCTCACGCGAAAGAAGTATTGCTATGAAATATTGGATACGGTCTGTGGGAAAATGAATGACTAGAAAAGTTGGAATACAGAATTTTTGTTGTAATCTCCCTCACCTAAGCAACAAATTATGCCATTGCAGCTGGTAATTTACATGGAACTGAGGTAAATCCCCTTGAAAATCTCTTGTGATTTTGAAGACTATGAAGTAGTCTTACAAAATAACTGACTGTTCTGAAAACAAATAACACCAAACATCATTTTCCCTTGACATAATGAATGAAAAAAAATCATAAGGAACTCCTTTTAGCCTCGTGAATGGAGAAGCAGGAGAGTTAAAACCAACAAAACAAAATGACAAAGTTTTCTATGACCTCTTGTTCATTTTCCTGGCTTGCTTCCCAGCTACGTTGCTGAGAAGCCTACTTCTGTTCAGATGCTTCTATTTTCTTTCTTTTTCTTTTTTGGCATCACTGCCCTCTGGTGTAGGTGGAGTAGGGAGTAGGTGGCCCAGCCTTTCTCCTGGAGAGCTGCTGCTGGATTTGAACCACCAGTCTAGTGGGCCGCAGTCCTGCACGCAACCACTATGCCACGGGGGCTCAGTCTAGATGCTTCTATTTTCTAGGCACTGATTTCTTACTTCCTTGCCTAAGGTGTCATCTTAAGCCACTACCCTTGGCAGAAAAATTCTTACAAGATTTTGTCTCTTATTATAAAAATATATTTAGAATTATAAGAGTTCAAGCTCTTTGCTAATGCACAGTGACTCCTTACAAAACAGGCCTTACAAGTTTTTACTAGTATTAAATAATAATTGTGGGTCAACCAGATACTGAGCACAGATTATAAATAACTACTAAATTGAGACCCACCCACTATTTGGTTGTTACTGGCATTGCTAGTAGGGGGTCATCTTGGTGAATTAAATTATAAGGAGGCCATATTTGAGCATCAAAATTTCTTCTCTCACTGGCCCATCAGAATTAACAATTCAGCTAGCAAGTCAGGTGTGACTGAGTGACACAATATCTCCTTTCCTTTGGCCTCACTATTGCATAGAAATGGCTGGAAGGTAAGTAACAGGATTAAAAATAGAAGAGGATGCACCAGAGCTAGACTATTGATCTTTGAATAGTTGGTGACTGATATACTAGAAGGCAAATGAAATAAACCTGCACGAATCTTTTGTTATGTCCACAGATAGGTGATTCAATCATATTAATTAGAGTTGTCTGTTTGGGAATCTGACCAGAAAACCAGAATGACATTTTTTTGGTCTCTTCTATGATGTCAAGAAAAGGGATCCCATTTTTTTAATAAATGGATTTCCCCCTATTGAGACAATTTCTCAGACAAGCGTACCCCCATACTAAAATTCTTATAATATGGGTTTCAAAGAATTTAACATCACGAGGGTGCATTTCTCATTTGCATCCTTTTGTAGTGTGCATAAACTCTCCTATATGCTCACTCACTGGTTTCCTGCTCACATCAAGTGCTAGTGAAATTGTGGGCCCCACTTCCTACAGAGTCACAGTAGATGGCAGTGTGCAACACAGATTCCCGAGTGTCTGGGCCTGGCAGTGGTGCCGGCGGCCACTGACAGGGGACAGATTGTCTCTGGGCACGGATGTTGTTTTCCGTAGCTCATGCAGAGGAAATGCTTCTCTCCCATAAACTTGGTTTTGCTGAATCAGTCAACTGCAATTGTTTGAATGACTTGGGCACCAGAGAACATGAAGCTTTCTCTATCTAAACCCGACAAGTCTGTACTTAAATGTCTTCCTGAATGCCTGACATAAGTGTTCAGTAAGATGATGTACTGACTACTCTATGGCTCATAATCTATTAATCCCTTGGATAAGATTGCCCTGGACAACCTACAGATCAGTGTCCTAAACATTTCATAGGCATTTGCTGAGTACACTAAACTTCATGAGTTGCTTTTTCTGCATTAGGGGAAGATGAAAGCCACACTGCAACTCTCAAACATTTCATTAGGTGATTTTGTTTATTGCCTATTTTAAGCAATACATTTAATTTTTGAATATCATTTCACAAGAAATTAGTGATCATTCTTTAATAACCTTGAAAGGGATATAACATGGATTTTTTTTATTTCAGGAGAGTGATATGTAATATATGGTATTACTGCTGAAGATTTAAAAATGATGACTTCTTTAATAAGTGAAGAAATTATTTCTAATATGATGGTTACTATTGCATATTCACCAGATATTTATAGGGAGAATTTTCTTAGAAAGGGATTTAAATCTGAGATGATGCATGTAAATTGTGTACAGCACTTAATTTACACTGAAACTTAATCATTTAAAATGATACACACCCACAGTCACCCTTTTTCACCTGTTTGAATGTGTACCTTCAGGTTTGAGGCTCTTCTTTAACTTTTATTTTGCAGTGTGTGTGTTTGTGTTCTTTCTCCCTTGGGTTAATATTAAACATCATATGGTTTCTCTCTCTCTCTCTCTCTCTCTCTCTCTCTCTCTCTCTATATATATATATATATATATATCCATTAAGATTTCAGTCCTCTGTTCAGTTCTGCTATATCCTAAAATAATTTTATTCTTGGCTTTTCCTGAATTGACTCACTCTAGTGCAGTGGTTCTCAACCTGTGGTTCATGACCCCTTTAGGGATTGAAGGACCCTTTCACAAGGGTTGACTAAGACTATCAGAAAAAACATATTTCTGATGGTCTCCTCTATCTGTCTCCAGGCAGGTTGGCCCATATGCAGATATGCCCACATACGAGTATCCAGTGTCATGACATCATCACATCAAGCCTTTCACATACACCCAATATAAATACAGGTATATGTGACAGGGTTGGCACCATAATGTACTTATGCAGACTTGTCAGACGTGTAGAGAGCAGCTACTGTCAGGAGGGGCAACTGTAGAAAGCAGCTCTGTGTTGCAAGCAGCAGTATTGGAGGTAATCCGACCCTTCATGACTTGTAATTACTGGTTAAATGTTGTGGAAGATGATTTTTTGTTGTGCTCTTGCAAAGACTCCCTTGAGAACTTCTGATGTTGTGAGAAAGAAGCAATCTCAACTTCTGCACTGCCTTTTTTTATGTGTACGGTCACAAATTGTAGCAATGTAGTTTACTGTTGTTATATTACGACTGTTACCCATTACACCATGCTTCAAGACAAAATTTCATGTACTTGTCATTAGAAATAAATATTTTCAATATATGATTACATATTGTTCTTATGATTAATCACTATGCTTTAATTATATTCAATTTGTAACAATGAAAATACATGGTGCATATGAGATATTTACATGACAATTCATAACAGTAGCAAAATTACAGTTATGAAGCAGCAATGCAAATAATTTTATAGTTGGGGGTCATGGCAACATGAGCACCTGTATTAAAGGGTCGTGACATTAGGAAGGTTGAGAACCACTGATTTAGTGGCATTCATGTCCATCCTTGTTAATTACATTGGATTAGAGGTCTTTGACTTTCGAATTTGTGTTTTGAGTGTAGTGGCTTCTACTCAGCACCCACAGTCACTTTGCAGACTTTCTCAAGGTGCTCCTCTACGTACGTCCTACTTTCTTTCTGTGTGCACCTTTCAGGGGCAATATCAACTGCTACTCTGACTACCAGTAACCATTCATATTTCAATCCCTTTCAAATTTCATGTCCATCGCCCAGTCAACTCTTGAGACTCAGAATGTGTCATATCTATAAGCACAATTCGATGCTGCATTGACACCTCCATGTGATAAAAAGCTCAGGTATCATTTTCATCACCTATTTGTTCTTACTCAGCCATTCTCTGTGACTGATACCATCATCTCTGTGTCCAGGAAAGATATCACATATTCAGCTTTTTAAAAATTAATACATTCCTTTAAAAATTCTTTGAAAAACAGCTTTATCTACATATAATTCACAATTCATTTATCACACAGCTTAGTGGTTTAGATATATTAAAGAGTAATACATTCATTACCAGAATCAATTTTAGAACATTTTTGAAGTTAATAAATTAAAAATAATTTAATTTAATTATTTAAAATAAATTTTAATTCATATTAACCTTTCTTCAAGTTCACATTAAATCAGGAGTTGAGCTTGTTTCCATAGCTGCCTGACCAAAATAAGAAATCAGCTTCCACACCTGCCAGTCCCTGAAGGAGTAGGGAGGACAAAATCACTCAACCCTGCCGGAAGTCTAAGATCTCCACCAAGGAGTCTGAATTGCTGAAAACTCCATTTTCATGTTTCAAATGACAGAGGCTATATAGGAGCAGCTTTTTTATGACTGACTTTCATCTAGTCTAGAATATAAGGTGGTTTGCAATCTCTTCTCTCCAACCTAGTTCTTCTTCTCTTCTCTGCTTCCCTATTATATATGAAAGGAGATGCCTCTTTGTATCTGAAAGAAAATGGAGGCCCCATCTCTGAATTCCTAAGGCCATCAAAGTTCACTAATGGAGCTCCTCTCACTCTCTCTTCTTCAAAATGAGCTGTTTTTTTTTAATAACTTGGCAAATTCCACAAAGAGAATATTTTGGAATGTATGATGTGTTAACTCCTCCACATCTACATATTTTAGCAAAGTGACTGACAAAATGTCACTGGTAATGACTCCATGATGTATTTTTGATAGTGTGTGCATGTATACATAGATATATGAGAGCAATTAATATTAAAATGACTCAGATAATGATAGATTGGAGTCTTCTCACAGCTGAAGAAACTGATGAACCCAAGAGCAGCAGGAAAACAACAGTCGTGCCAGCAGAGGGAAAGAATCCAAGATCACCACCTGAGGTTTGTGGCTATAGAATTGAATGAGTCTAAGGTCGGAAAATCACATGTCAGGCTATTGACAACTCCCAAGATTGTCATTGGCTCAAGTTCAAAAAACCAACGAGCCAGATGTAGGATCTAGGTCAAGCAGAAAGCAAAGTTTTCTAAGTTTGTCCACTTACATTGGAAGCTAACCACCGGTGCTTTCCTTCCAATTAACTACATCATGGCTGTGATCTGAGTGCGTTGTATCCCGCCCTACTCTTCTTACATTGGACTGCTTCCTCATAGCAGATTCCATTTTATAGGTGATTGCATTATGTTTGACTACATCATAAAGGATTATGGGGTCTCAGCTGCCAAACCACCGAGAACCCTGACCCAGAAAAAATTGACACAAAACTTCAACTATTATATCTTATTTTTATCAATTTAGCAAAAACAGCATATTCAGTTTTTTTAAAAAACATAATACATTTCTTAAAATTCTTTTAAGAAACAGTTCATTGATAAATTATTGAACACAACTCCCAAATCTCTGAATAATCGTAGTAATCTCTAAATTGTCAGATTGTTGTAATTATGGTGACTTGTGGGTTGCTTTGATGTTGGCAGCAATGACACTGGCATTTCAAGTGCCATCAGGTCACTCCATGTGACCAGGCTTCAGGATCTAGACTTTGAACAGATTACAAAGATGAAATCAACTGTCTACTTCAGAGGAAATAGCCACTGAAATCTTTTTGCTTAGCTTGGAAAAATTGTCAGATACCAAAAATCTAATGAATGGAAGCAGAACATTGTCAGAAATATTGCCAATCTGATGTTCTTATCCAGGAAGTGGTCTTTTCTTATAACATATCCAAAGCATGAATATTTTTCATCCTTGTCTGCAAGGTGCGTCCTTGCTGTACTTCCAAGACAGATTTGTTTGTCCTTTTAGCAGCCCAGGTTATTTCCAATATTCATCTCCAGTACCACAATTCAAATGTATCCATTCCTTTTTGGTATTCCTTACTTTGTGTCAAACTTTTACGTGCATATAAAGCAATTGAAAATACCATGGCTTGGGTCAAATATATTTTATTCCTCAAAGAAACACTCTTGCTTTTTCATGCTCTAAAGAGGTCTTGTGCAACAGATTTACTCAATGATCTCTTCACTGCTAATTCCAATAAGCATCGATTGTGGATGCCAGTGAGACAAAATGCTTGACGACTTCAATCTTTTCTCCATTAGTCATGATGTTACCTATCAGTACAGTTGTGAGGACTTTTAAATTTTATTTTGTGTTAATAACTTTATTGGGAGTTCTTACAGGTATAACATTTCATAGTTCAGTCACATTAAGAAGTCTCATACAATTGCTACCACAGTTTCAAAATGTTTTCTTTTTTCTTGAGCTCCTTCATATCAGCTTCCCTTTACCCCTTCCCCCAGGAGCTCTTATTACCCCCTCATAATAGTTTTTTTTTGGGGGGGGACCATAAACAATGTAATATGCTCATTCACATAAAATTCTGTTGTTTGATCTCATCAAGTTGGGTCACATAGTCATCAATGATATCAGATCACTGTTGCCCCCCTTCTCTTCTGCATACTCAGGCAACCCTAACTCCTGTTGGATTATCTGAATGATTATCTGTCTTGCCTTTCATGTACCAAATGTTCTCTGACCTTCTTTACTATGATTTGTAATCCATACTGAAGGCTGCAATTCTTGGTCTTCATTAGCAAGTACTTCACTTGTATATCCAAAGTGGTTAACAAGCCTTCCTCCAATTTTGATACTGAATTTTTCTTCATATAATCCAACTTCTTCGATTATTTTCTCAGTACACAAATTGAATAAGCACGGTAAGAGGATACAGCCATGCACATACTTTTCCTGCTTTTAAACTATGTAGTATCCCTTTGTTCTACTGCCTCTTGATCCATGTGTAAGTTTATTGTGAGCACAGAGAAGTGTTCAGGAATTCCCATGCTCCTCAAGGCTATCCATAATTTGCTACAACCCACCAGGTAGCATAGCCAATAAAACACACATAAACATCTTTCTCACATTCTCTCCATCTTTGCTAAGATCCTTCTGACGTCAGCAATGATGTCCCTTGTTACCCATCTTTTTTTTCTCTTGGAGTGCTTCTCTTTGAGAGAGAGCCTGCTTCGTCTTGTGTCAAAGAAGTTTCTTCACCTTCCACTCTAATATTACTGGTTGTCTATGAATATTACGCATTAGGCCGCTGAACACAAGGTCAGCATTTGGAGCCTGTCTACTGTGCTGCAGGATAAAGAGGAAGCTTTTTGCTCCTGGAAAGATGTACAGACCAGAAACCCGGGGGAGCCATTTCGGTGTCTTCTAGAGGGTTCCCGTGAATCAGGATCCAACGCAGTGCTTGGCAAGCGCCTCTCTGTTGTAAGCCAATCAGACGCTGTAAGTTGCTGTGGGGTGTTAGTGAGTTGGTTTGCATGCAGAGTGACCTCATGCACGACAGAAGGTCCCATGCCATCCTCATAAGTGTGCCTATGCATGCGCCCACTGTTGTAATCACTGTGCCATTGCCTCGTGTCGGGGTGCTTCCTCTCTTTCCCCATCCCTTTTCTTTCACGAGTATGACGTAACAAGTATGATGAATCCCTCCAAGGACTGGCCTCTCCTGAAAACACCACAGTATGTGAGACAAAACGTTTCAGCATACTTGCCTCTAAGGGGCACCCGGCAGTACTTCTTCCAAGACAGATTGGCATGTTCTCTTGTCAGACAACGGTGCTTTCCACATTCATCTCTATCACCACACTTTGAACCCATAAATTCTTCTGTTTTCCTTACTGAATGTCTAACTTTCACGTGCATGTGAGGCGATTGAGAACACCGTGGCACGGGCTGGGTGCCTCTTAGTCCTCAAAGTAACATCCTTGCTTTCCAACACTCTCAAGAGGTCATTTGATGTCTTAGCTGCTGCTTCCATGGACATTGATTGTAGATTCAAGAAAGGCCAAAATCCGACAACTTCATTCTCTGTCAATTTATCATGATGCTACCTATTGACTCAGCTGTGAAGAGTTTGATCTTCTTTTTGTGTTGCCATCTGTTCTGAAGGTTGTAAATCTTATTATGATCTTCATTAGTGTTTCAAGTTATGTTCACTTTCATCAAGCCAATTTGTGTTTTCTGCATAACCAAGCTTGTGATTAAACCTTCCTCGAATCCCGATGTTCAATTCCTCTCCACAGTGTCTCTGATTATTTTCTCAGCATACAATTGGATACATATGAGGAGATAATAGAATCCTGTTATACACCATTCCTGACTTTAAACCATATAACATTCTTTTGTTTGGTTTGCATAGCTACCCTTTGATCCATGCACAAGTTCCCTATGAAGTGTAATTAAGTTTTCTTAATTTCCATGTTCTCAAGGCTCTCTACCATTTGCTATTGTTTATATGGTTGAATACCTTGGCATAATCGATAAAGCCATATATAAACATCTTTCTTGTATTTTTTGCTTTGAACCAAAATCCATCTGTCACCACCAGTGGTATCCCTTGCACCGCATCCTCTTCTGAATCACACCTGAATTTCTGGCAGCTCCCTGTCCACGTAAAGGTACAACTGTTTTGGATAATCTTCAGCAACATTTTACATGCATGTGATATAAATGATAATGTTCTATAATTTGAGCATTTCATTGTTTGGCATGGGCATAAATATGGATCTCTTCCTGTGAGTTCCAAATTTTCTGGAATAGATGAGTAAGCACTTCCCATTAGACTCAGGTGCATTTATGGGAAATAGCGACTGTTGCAATTTTTAACAAATATTCTGAACAATCCTTTACAGCTGACAATGAAAACTCACAACCAATAGTACTATCAATTTGGCAATAGGGTGTTGGCTTAGAACATTGAATAGAGAGTGGGTTGCCAGAAGAAAGAACCAATTTATCTGGAAAGTAGAGCCAGAAGGCCCCTTCAGAGCAAGGGCAGTGAGAGTTGTGCTCACATATTTTGGACATGTCATCAGGAGAGACGGTTTACAGGAGTAGGAGTGTGTGGTTTGTAAATTTCTAGTCAAAGCCAAAGAGGAAGACCATCCAGCAAATGTGTTGTCACAGTGACTGCAACAGTGGAGTCAAACATAGCAATGATTGTGAGGATAATTAGAAGTAAGTAGCTTCTTCTGACCCAAGGTGCACAGACTCTGCATAAGTATGGTAGAATTCACTGTCATAACTCAAATTTATCATCAAGACTCAGGCTCATTTATTGGACTCTGTCTCTCTTCTTGTTGACTGGGCTTCTTTTTCTGTCTCTGAATCTGTTAATTCAGCCACAATTGACTCTGTTCTTAATGAATTATTAAAAGAACTTGTTTTATTTTTGCTGCACAGTAGAAAGTCTTTTTGCACAAGAATTATTGATTTACATACGTCATAGTCACAGACCAGACTTACAATGTCTTTCTGTCATTTTGCTAAGAAATATGATCATTTTAGAGAACTTAATGCCAGTGACATTTTCATTGACACTTGATTAGTTTTCTTGCAGTATTTGATGTTTTTAAACAGAGCGCTATTTTGTCCTTAAAATTCTAGGATCCTACAATGGGCATTCTAAAATGAATAGTTGCACAATTTTCCTTTTTGCTATGGTTTGTGCTACCCTTTCTTTGATAATATATTTTTGTTCTTGAAATTCTGGGGGGTTGGTGATGGAAAATCGTTTATAGCCACCTGGTTTTGGCTTTCTTTTTCTGATGGATTTAGAGGCAGAAGCTATTTGATTCTTAGATTTCTGGTGACATACAAAAGGATAGTGAAGAGTAGGGAAGTCTATACTCCTAGAGCAAATGAAGACACATGTTTACTTTGATCTCACAGAAAGTTTTGAAAGTCTTCAGATAAGGTAAGCTGTAAGAGAATTTCTATCTAGGAAAATTGAAAGTCTTCAAAAATGAAATAGAACTCATAAATATCAATATCTTGGCATCAGTGAGCCGAAATGGACTGGTATTGTCATTTTGAATCCTCAAATCGTATGGTTTCCTTTAATAGAAATGACACATCAAGAGGAATGGGATTGCATTCATTGTCAAAAAGGACATTCCAAAGTCTGTCTTGAAGTACAATGCTATCTGTGGTAGGATTATATCTACCATCAAGGAAATCTAATCAATAAAACTAATTTTCAAATTTATGTACTAACCAAAATAAGTAGCAATGGAGAAATAAAAGAATTCCAGCAATATCGTCCATTGCTAATGGATCAAACATGCAATCAGGATGCCTTGGTAATTATTTACAGTTAGAATGCAAAAGTTGGAAACCAAGAGTGAGGAACAGTAGTTGGAAAGCACGGTCTTGCTGATACAAACAAAGGTGTGTCTCTCATGACTGAACTTTGCAAGACCAATGATCATAGAAAATATCTTTTTTCAATAGCACAAAAAAAGATTGTACATATAGACTTCCCCAGATGGAATCCACAGACATCAAATTGACGACATCTGTGGGAAAAGATGATACAGAGCTCAATGTCAGCAGCTCAAACGAGGCTAACTGGAGAGCTGAGTATGGAACAGACCACCAATTACTCATATGTAGCCAGAGTTCATGATGAACTCTAATAAAATTAAAACACATGCAAGAGAGCCACCTGAACTTTTTATATGTTAGCTCTTATGTGGTTAGAGTTAATGCTGCAAATATGTCCTGTAGTATGCAATTAAATGAGACCTATTATAGGTTTATTATTGAAATTTGAACATATAAACATTATTTCTCATAATTCTTATATCCTTTTCATACTGTGATACCTGATGATATTTTCAGGGGAGATAGAAGAATGAGACTTGCCCATTTCTGGTATTCATTTCCCCCCATGAAGCTGTCTGTGGCTTCTTAAAAATCTAAAGAATTTGACTAAGATTGATTGTTATTCATTTTTTTCTAATGGGAACCTCTTTTATTTGTTTCAAAAATTGACATGTTGCACGGCTATCAGGTTGGCATAATAATATGATTGGTATATAGATGTCTTAGGCTAGTTTTTCCTGAGAAGTAAAACCAGTGAAGACTGTGTGTATATTAAGAAAATTCTTGCACACTTAAAGAAGAGGGCAAGTTCCAAGTGGAAGGTCAAATGTTAGGCTGTTGATCTCTCTGGATTCATGTTTTCTCAAGCTTCTGGTTATTCCTAAGGTTGGCATGCAATATGGAAGTCATTGACTTAAAGAACAAGAAGTCAGGACGTCAGATATAGGATCCAGATTCATCAAAAAGTATGATTTCCTACAGTGTTTACTTGTATTGGAAGCAGGCCACACTTTTGAGGAGTTCTCATCATGGGGGATTATTAGATCTTAACTTCCAAATCACGGAAAATTTGGCCAAGCCAAGATGAGACACAAACCTTAATTATCACACATGTCAAGAGATTCAACTACAGGATATAAAGTTTATATAATGGTAAATGATTATAAAGAGGCACAATTATGATGTCTCAAGAACCTGAGGTTCTTGACTGACTTTCAATTGCATGTTTAAGTTCATCAGTGACTCTGTGCTGCCAAGCATGGTTTATCTCCATAGATATTTAAAGTATAATTTTCCTTCATCCCTGCTGATGAACTAGATAAACTTCTTCATGATGTTGTTAGGGGCTGTCAATCAAGTCAATCCCATCTTAAACTTTGCAAAGCTTTAAAAGTGCTATATGAGTACTATCTACAACAGAGAGAAATACAGCCAAATTTTGTGCCATTTCACAAAGGTTCATTCTAATGAAGAAAGCATCCATAGCTCATGATTGGCTCTTAGCTCCTAAGTGGTGCAAGGGGTTCGTGATCAGCTTTTAGCCACAAAACTGGTGATTCAAAGCTATCGTCTGCTTTCCTAGAAGAAAGGCCTTGCAATTTGAAATCCCAAGTGCTCTTTTGAGAAGGTGCATGAGAAGGTGGGGGTGGAGCCATGCACATATGAGTAATGGTAAGTTTGTCCTTCGTGCTAAGCTTAACTGGAGTCATCCCAGAGCTAGAAAGGAGAGAATCTTATCAACATCATGGAAAAATAGGCAGGAGAGCTGTGCTTCTGGTGGACCCTGAGGAGTTTGATTTTCCTAACCCTTTGTGAAATTGGAGGCCAGATGAAGCTTCCAAGCCTTTTTACAGAGACAGGTTCACTCTAGCACATTGACTTGCCATTTGTCAGAATTGATTCTACAGCATTAAAAGAAAATAATTGGCATGGTTTTTCTCTCCTACCTGATTGAATCACTCTGGGTAAAGGGGATGGAAAACCAGGGTAGGACAGGATTCTATGGTTATTATGTTAGCAAGTTAGTTCAACCCCTTAGCATCTGTCTCTTCATTGTAACAAACCTAATGTCTTTCCATTTGGAATACAGCAATAGCCTCTAATTCTTCCTCACTCCAGTCCTGCCATTTTCAATCTAACAGCCAGAGTGATTCTCTTAAACCATTACATCGATCAAATTATTCCTTTTTTAAGGTTTGCAAAAACTTAAAAGGGCAATTCATGGATGCTGGGTAAGGAAATAGGACTAGGATAAATTGAAACTTAATCAAAATTCTCTCTGTATTTTGAAAGAAACTAGTTTCCTTCTATTCTTGGAATGTAGGTGATATGAATCACTCTACTTAATCATAAAGGTCAAAATAAACTAAGCAGACTCATTATCCTCTTTAATCCTGGCTGGGTGTGAGAGCTACAGCTATATCTTCCATATAGCATCAGACTCCCAAGCAGTCAAATCATCATCTAGGTATGGGGCATTAGCAGTGGTATTTTCTAAACCTCTCTAAGTGATTCAGTTGTTCAGGAGGGTTGAAAAGCCACAGAATTATAGCATGTTCTCTAAACATTCTGTAGGTCAGAGTTGCTGGGTTACTGGCCAGCACAGATTTGTATGTCTGGGTTGGAACCTGTGGCAGGGATATAATCTGTAAACTTGAGCCAAAGGGTGGAGTCTAGCCTGTCAATCAGGTCGTAGCCAATGATGCCGCTGTATGGGCATGACCTTCTCCTGAGGATTCTGGGAACTCCTGTCTTCCACCCTGGAGGTGGAACACATACCTTCTCTGCTTCACCTTCCTCTTGACAACCACATGGAGCCACCTGATGGCAGCCAGAGTCATGGAATCAGGAGATGCATCCACTGCCACTGGATCCACAAGGTTTTTGATGCAAGGTCTGTGCATGTGTTGTGTGAGTGTGAATAGGAATTTATAGACTGGTATCAGATATATGGGCTAATACTGGGCTTTTGGACTTTATCTAGTCAACTTGTTATCTTCCTTAATAAACTCATAACTATAAGAAATAGTGCTAGATTTTTTTCATATGCAGTGATTACTTTACTTGTAATGTAGAAGTTAGCAAGAAGAAAAGAATCTAGATGGATTTAACTCCTATTAATGGGGGAAACTTCTGATTCTTTATCCTCCTTCACAAGCAGCTGTGTTAATCTTCCACTTGGAGCATGTGAGTCAGAAAGATAGGGATGTGTTCTCCTGGAACAATATAATCCTTTGCTGACATCTAGTTAAAAGGGATAGGCAATCTGCTTCAAGATGGATGTGCTGGAATCAAGGGCAAAATCTTCCACCAGAAAATCATCAGGAGGAACCAAGGAAGAATACTGCTTCGATGCAGAAGCAGATCCAGTATATAACCTCTTATGTAACCATGCTATCAGACTTCGTAGTGTATTGGCAAAATGCCTCTTTTGTGTAGCGGTGATAAAAAAGCCAGTCTGGGAGGTCCAGGTTCTGACCTCCTGAATAGAATAAAGCCCTCAGGTGTGGTCTCTTGACTGTAGTGAAGCCCTGTGACGCTTGGCTTATCAAATAAAATATGTCTAGCCTCCAGTCCCTGCCCTTATGCTTGCCTAAATATCATCTCCTCCTTAATCTCCACCTGCCTCTTACCTGAGTTACCTGGTGTGATAGTTGTGTGTGTTTCTTGTGCCATCATGGCTCCACCAAGATCTGAGTTGAATTTATCCCGCTATTCAGATCACAACTCGATAAGTACCTCCTTTGGTGGTACTCTGGGGAACCTTCTTCCTTTGCTCTCTCCCGCTTCACCTGTCTGTCTACTGGGACTGGTCTATTGATGCTGGAGCTGCAGGAGTCCTCCATGAGTCTACTGAGCTTGGGTCCACGTGACTTTGTACCCACCGGCCTGTGATCTTTCTGCATCATTGCATGTGGTTGGATTAGCTGAAGGAGGGTTTAAGAACTAATGTTAGACATATGGACTTATTGGAGTTGGACTGGGTTGGGATATTTTCTTGATATAACTGCTTCTTGATAATGATCTCTTTGTTCTACATACACGAGTGTCACTGGATTTATTTCCCGAGACAACCCAGCCGAACACACCATGTAACACAACTTAAAACTAATGTTTAAATGGTAAGAGCATCTTTCCTTCAATGATAGGATCTTATAGCACTAGGTGACTTTTTGCTGTTGTACTTCTGTGTTTGCTGAATTATCAGCAGGATTCTTGCCTTTTAAAAACTGGAATAAGTGAGGAGAAAGGAGGGGGGATAGAAAGTTAGGTGAAGTTTCTGATAAATAGATCAAGGTGTTAAAACTTAAGTGACATTATTGTTTTGCCATTTTTGCTTACCTCACGATCCTATGAAGGGAATTCAAACTTTTTTTGGTTAAATGCAATTACCTTAAAAGATAATTTTCTCTTAAGCTATTTGCAGTACCCTCACAGATCACGTGATTTCCATCAGCAGTTCCTACATCGTGATAATACCCAGAAATAAGGGCAGTTTCTTTGGGGGCCAGCTTTTTCATAATAGGGAGCACTGGGGAAAATGGTGAAATGTTATGCTTCATATAAGGTTACCAATGACTTGGGGATTCTTCCAGGATCTCTTGTGTATGCATGCATATATTTCACATAAATAATAATTTCATATGTACATTTTTTCCCATTGCTTTTCACAGGAGAATATTCAGAAAGGTTGATTTTTAATGGTCTTTTCCCAGGACTGAAATAATGAGGACTTCATATATTTCATCTATCAACTCAGTCAATTTTGTGGAACCAGTTCTCAATCAGATTGGTAAGTGGAAATTTAGGTCTTTCCAGGAAATCATTAGCACTTTTTACTCCCAAATGCATGACACAATTCTTAATTGCCATACAAAAGTGTCAGAATATCTAATTGCTATAAAATAGCAAGGAAAACAGACACCTTTTAGGCTCCAAATCTTCCCATAACAAGTTCAGTTTTCAAATCTGAATTGTTACATATAATAAAATGGTTGTTTTGATAAAAAGTTAGCTTTGGGATGTTTAAAATTCTGAATTTATTAAAAGACTTTGACTATCATGTCAGGTTTTTGGGAGACCTTCACGAGGGGTGGGAAGGTAAACAGAAAACTGGTAATGGTTTTGGAGGAAAACAAGATTCTTATGCTTAGCCTTACTAGGCTCTGAGTGCAGTTGTGCCCACCTGAGGCTGGTCCTTGAGGGGGCAGGTGCAGTTTCATGAACTAGGATTGCTATTGGAGGAAGGGATGCAAGATGATCATAAATACTGTCAGCATTTTAAAAACATAGGTCTACAAAAGAAGGTATATGAGGAGATGATTTGGAGTTTGTGAATAATTAGCACAGACCTAGATATTCAAGAAAGCCTGAAGAGAGGAACTTTTCCTTTTTTGGGGGGGAGAGGGGCATCACTGCCCTCTGGTGGGAGTGGGAGGCCCAGCCTTGCTCTTGGAGAGCTGCTGCTGGATTTGAACAGCCAAACCAGTGGGCCAAGCCCCTCACTCAACCACTATGCCACCAGGGTTCAGCCCCGAGAGGAACTTTTCACAACTGACAAACTTGCAAGCAAGTTTCAATCAAGAAATTGATGTAGCAACACAATGTCTGGCTTGGCTGGAAGCAGGAAGTTGGGTAGACATGGGGCAGTCTAGCACAGCTCCCCTTTCCTAATGTCTTTCACCAGCGAGTATTATTCGTTTACATGACTCACCGGCCTCTGTGAGCATCTGAATTGATTACTAACAACCCCTCCCACCATGTGCCCTATTTAAGCCCAAGAGCTTTGTTCCAGATGGGTGCTGCGGAAGCTTCAGAACTTGTGGGCATGGGCTAGTTCCCTGAGTTTTAAAACTACTCTTGTGCTGATGGATTGCTTGAGGTGAGAATCCCAAAGACAAAGCATCTGAATATAGCCAAGGCAGCAACTGAAGCAAACAATTCACCTATGAGGGGGGGAACCACCCCCAAACCGGAATTTCTTTTCAAAGATATGTATTCAAATGTTTTTACAGAACAAACTTATCATTTACAAAGTACTCTCCATTGTACTTAATACGTTTGTCCCATCTGTGATTCCATTCTTGGAAACGTTTTACCAACTTATCTGTTGGGATGGCTGACAGCACTCCCCTCATTTTTTATCTTCACCTCATCTATGTCATCAAATAACTGTCCTTTCATGTCCCTCTTCACTCATGGAAACAGAACGAAGTTATGTGGAGCAAGGTCAGGTAAGCCAGGTGCACAGGGTAAGAGAGGCATGCTGGGTTTTGCCCCAAACTGGCACCCTGAGATTGCTTTGTGAGCAGATGCATTGTCCTGGTAGCTAAATCAGTCCTCCATCTGCCACCAATTAGGCCTTGTTTTGTCACACGCTGTTACTCCTTCTTTTCAGAACCTCTAAATAGAAAGCTTGATTAACAGTTTGACCTGGTGGAATGAACCCCAAATGCACGATCTCCCTCAGATCACATGTGGGTTTTGGGGCGGTACCCCTTCTTGTGCAAAGTTCTTCAGAAGATCCAGATAGAGTGCAATTTTTAAAAAATGATGTTGATAAAGAAACTTGCACACCACGAGTATAATATCATCCCTGATATTAATAATTCAGGTGGGAGACCTATGAAGAACATATCTGAGGTTAGCCTCTTTTCACCTTTGACTTTTCTTTTTACAGTTTGGGAATGCTCAGGCTGTCAGCGTCTGATTAAAATTTCCAATTTATCCCATTGAAAATGTGGCAATGCATTCTGACTCCTGTAGATTCTTGTCAGAAAATCGTAGTTTCTCCAGTCATGACCTTCCTTGATTAACAATGTTAAGGGTGTTGTGCTTTAGAATAGGCAATTTCCTGACAGTACCTTCACAAATTAAGACCTTTGGATATGAAGCAATCCATACTAGCTTAACTTATAAAAAAGGATATTCTTTATGAGAGGAAGAAAGGTTTTCTGCAGCTGTGTCTGAAGTAACAAATGCAACTATCATCAGCATGTGTAGTATGTAGGAAAGATTTAAAATATATGCATATGTTTTTAAAATTTAGGAATAAAGGAATGTCAAAGAAAAGATAAAGCCAATGGTTACATTGGTCCAAAGCACAAAACATAAAACCCATGGTTACATTGATCCAAAACACAAACCTATGTTCTTTGGAGCAGGTAATGTACCATTTGAAAAACTAATGAACTTCAATTTATTAAATTACTCTCTTCTTAAGTGAGACTAAGTGCCAAGAAAGTTCCCCCCTCCCATATTATGCTAGTAAAATTTTCTGTTGTGCTTGAGAATAGAGGAGACATTAACTAGAAACAAATGTACTTTGGCTGTGTGTAGCTCTGCTGGCACACTGTAGCTTTCTGCCACTTTATAGGACTCATTTCTGGGAGTGTAACTCACCATCACCTACAGAAGTACATCTTTTACATTGATCACCTACATGGAGATCAATGTCAGTAGCCGAAACTCCCATTGTTATACCAAATCCTGATTGTGTTCTTCCGATATTCCTCAGATAAACCATCTTGCACACAGAAATATTTTAATCAATAAATAGAGCCGGTGATAAAATGTCTAGGGGCAGATAGAACTGAGAGGCAGATACAACCAAGAGTGGAGACACTGGTGGCCAAAGGTTACTATCTAAAAGCCTGAAGCGGTGTATGTGGTTAAACAGGGCTGTTGCAATTGTTACATAGTCTACCTGGGTATTTCTCTGAGACTCAGCTCTGCCGTGGTTATCTGTGTTCAATCCTGTCACACCAATTGGTGAATACAATCACCCCACATACTCACATAGCTGAACTATTGATTTTGAGTTTCTACTCTTAGGTTACTAAAATCACTTACACAGCTTCTAATATTAGCTTATTGCCAGTGGTTGTGTGGAGATATAAAATGTAGCCTAGCATATAGATTTTAAAAGCAGGGATTTTCAAGTGGTATAATCTGACTAGATACTCTGTAGAGGAATTTGGGGCTCCCATGGTCCTCCTTAACCTTCCACAAATTGGTGTTCACAATTTAAGCTGATATCATTGCCTTCTTTGAATTTGGATTTTATTATCATCATCTTTGTTTTACACAGCCTGGTATGCTTTCTTGATGTGAACTTAGTTGATACCTCACTTAGATAACTGCTTGCTTGAACACAAACCTTTAAGACCTCTGAGACTATTCCAATTGATAACTGGTGCTTTCTTCACCACACTGTCCTATAGGACCCTTAAATTTAGTGATCTCTTCATGAAGGTGACTACACAACAGGACCTTATTAACAAAACTAGCTCTTCTTGAATTGAGTGGGAGAAAGAATTCTATAGGTTATGAATGACTCTGGTTTACTTTGGCAGTTATCTTTTGATTAAGACCAAGAACAACACCAAGGAAAACAAAACCAAGCAAACAAAACCAGGAATGACTTTACCCCCAACCCCCCCAAAAAAAAGATATAGAAAAAGGGAAGGAAAACATTGTTAATCACTCTTCTGGGATATAAGGTGTTTGCATTGATAACATAAATAATTTATCCAGTGTCTTAGAATTTTAGGTACTGTTGGTATGAGATTATGCAAGTACAGTCCAACTGCAAGCTGCAATCCATGAGTTGTTGCTTTGTACAGATTGATTTATTAATTGATTGAGCTCTCTTTACATTGAACATGGAAATTGGTGCTAAGGGAAAATTTGCCAAAGCAGTTCCTTGCCTAACAAATTAATACCTGTCATATTAATGCAAGGGGAGCATTGAGATACAAAAATATAGGTAACTGAAATTTTATGAATCATGGTTACTATTAAAAAAACAGGGCTCCTGTGATCAAATTGAGCTGTTGAAATTCTTGTATCTCTATTCTCTAGGTATTGCTCTGAAATTCATCTCCACCTGACTAACTTTCTCTAAGAACCTTGCCAGAAGTGGGAATGTATGTGTATTGTTAGTTGTAATTGATTCAGTTTGAGTTTATGGTGCCTTTATGTAACAGAACAAAACATTGCCTAGTTCCTACAAAATCTTTGTAATTGTTGGTATGAATAACAGCCATTGTTGAAGCTCATGTGTCAATCCATCTCATGAATAGTTTCTTTAGTTTTCCCAACCCTCTACTTTTCCAAACTTTATATCTTTTTCTAGTGATTGGGTTTTCCTAGTAGTATGTGACAGAAAAACCTTGGAAATTATAGTAGCAGCTACATTTATCCTGAGGTGGAGCATTTTCAGACTAGAAGTTATCCTGATGTTGGTCTAATGGTAGGAAGATACTGTTAATTCCATGTGTGTCCATTAGACCCAATAGATAGGTCTCTGTATTTTTTGTAATCTCTTATATATGATGCTCAAATTAGATAGAGCATTTGGATATGTTAGGAGAGTTGGAATAGATTGATCTTAATATTACTATATTACCCAGGTGACATTTTTAATACACTGGAAAAAATAATATGTACTCTTTGGGGTTTTTTAAGAACTGGCATAGCTTTTGTAGATATGTATGTACCAAATAATATAGTATTTCATACATTTATGGACAACATTGAAATAAGTGCCTTCTTTTTATCTGTTGTGTTCACTGTCTTTATGGTTATACAAGGAGTGTAGAAGACTAACTTCAGGACCAAACAAGGGGGACAGTTCAAAGAGGAGGTGCATATAATGTGTTGTGAAATACATGGTGTTTCTCTATACTAACCCATGTAATATTATTTTCCAAAGACTATGTGTCTGAGGTAAATATAAACTATAGTCATGAGAAAAAAATTATGATGGAGAAGTTAGAAAAAGTCTTTCAATTTTATTTTTAGCAGGTTTTATCAGCACTTCATTCACATGTCATACAAGTCAATAATGCAATCATTGTACAAACAAGAGTTTTACAATCATCACTGCAATCAATTCTAGAAAATTTTCTTCCTTGTACTCATTGTTATTTGTGTAATTTTATTTTTATTTGAAATTTTAGCAAATCATTTTATTGGGGATTATTACAGCTTTTATAGCAATCCATATAAAAGAGCAATTAAGAAATGAGGCAATGTCCCAGCTCAGTTCAGATCAAGTTCATAGGTTCAATATTAATCTATAAAGTCCTCTTCAGACTCAAGAAACATATGCAATGATGCCAAATGCAGGCAGATCACATGCCAGCAGGTGGAGAGTCTTGTGGATCCAGTGGTGCTGTAAGCATCTCAGCACTGGCAGGGGTCTCCAAGTGGCTCTTCCAGCTCTGGTCACTAGTGTCGGTCCATGTGTCTTCTCAGCTGCAATGTCTCCCGGGGAGTGAGCATGTTTCCCAGCTCTTATTAGCTATCTATCTCCTTAGCGCCTCCAGGTTGCAACCAGATTGACAGACTAAATTCTACCTCTTCACTCTTAATCCTCTCAAATTGACAATAGATTATATTACTACCACACCATTGATCAAAGTTGGTTTCTTTCTCTTTTTTACAGTTGTTTTCTTGAGCATACACTTCTGTAATTAAAAAACTTTTTTAAAGAGTTGTATGTACATCATCACAATTGACTCTAATCCTTCTCCCCAGCCCCTCCTGCATTCAGAGTAAACTCACCAGGCACAGAGAGAATCAATTAAGATTTGAGAAACGAGCAGGACTTTTACTCTTGAAGACTGACTCTGTCTCCACAAACGCTGCTCTCTGTTAACTTCGGAGCGCTGTGGAAAGTGATAAGATTTTCATGGAATGTGATCAAGAAAATTGGTGGTACGACTCAATAGTAACCTAAAACGTAGCACAAGCAGAGGCTGGTCCCCTTTTTATCTACTAATTTGGTCATAATTGATTTTCTTTTGAAAAGGTGTGCATGTCACATTTTCCTTTTTTTTTTAAGTTCTGGTACAAGGATTAATTAAAATCAATTAGATAAAAAGAAGAAAAAATAGTGTCCCAAAGTTGTGAAATTACTATCAACTCCTAGAAATAATAGTTCCTACATCATAATTGAACTGCTTGTCTAGAAATGCACATCCTTGTTTTAACATTAGGACATTATTTTCATTGTGCCTATCTAAAATTTGATGTGTCTGCAAACAATTTTGAGGTCAGGAAACCCATGCTTACTTCCTTAAGCCTGCAAGTCAAAATTGATGTGAATTTGGTGAATGAAGAAATATCATGGCTATATGATTTATCTGATTTGCTCTTGAAATAAAATGCAAGCTTAAAATTAATTCTGTTATAATGTCAAATGTGTATTTAAATTGGAGTACATTTTAAAGCTGCTATGTTCCTTATATAAATCAGACAGGATTTTCTTTGAAAGAACTTTTGTCTGATTTTGCCAGGTATGAACTGGCAGTGGGCAGCAGGGCAGACAGCAATGGGCACCCAGTGTGCACAGAAAAATGGCCATGAGAGAGAGTTAGAGAATCTTTTAACTACAGTAACTTGGGACCTAATCTTTAATTCCAGGGACACAAAGAGAAATGAAAATCTTGTTAGATCATTTTTGAAACTGGTCCCTATCTCTTCTGTGGAAGCTTATAGGGGCGGACACACTGAGGACTGAAGGATGTAAAATTGATACAGTTTCAAATGGGATTGGAAAATGTTGGCCCTATGGAATAAGAAAGAGAAATGAAATAATGTATTTTGGTTTTGTTTGGGCATTTCCACATTAACATTTGTTTTCACTTTGGATGGGCTCTTGCATTTGGGGGTGGATTTGAATATTACTGTGAAAATTTACATACTTGCCGGCAAGCAGCGGCCTCACCAGCTACAGAAGGCTAAACTAGGGGTGCTGGCATGGAGATTTTGCTGAGGGGTCCTCAGTGTGCAAACTTCTTACAGGGGAAGACTGTAAGATTTGTGGCAGCAAGCCCAGTGAGTGAATCAGGTTCAATAGTTCCATAGGTGAGAGGATGGGAAGATACCATTTTAAAAAAGAATCCCCAGGAACACGGAAATAGTCAAGGGTGTGACCATTTATAAAGCTAAATGATCATCATTTTAAATGTGGGTATATATTTGTGCATATGCATCTCTGTGTGTGTGTGTTAGGGGAAGCAAAGATGCCTGGAAGGTCATGTCATTGTTATGAAAACTCATTTGCAAGGTAAAATGTAGGTTTGACAAGGGCATCTGATAGGCCTAGGGTGGAATTCCTCAAACTCATTCAGCATTTTCATATCAGGGCTTCCATCTTTGCTCTCTAAAGACTGAGAAGGAATGCACACCTCTTACTCTGGAGGGTGTCTTCTCATCGCACTGTCTTTGGTGATGTTGCCTCTTCAGGGACTGCTCTTCACTCTGTTTCCAGAAGGTCCTCCCCTGCCATGCCTTTCCCCCTTTATGACACTTCTTATAACTTGCTGGAATTGTATTATTAGTTTTTCTGCATTTTGAAAACCTTTTTGCATGTAAACTCTAGAATTTAGAGATTTTTTTTTATCAGAGTAATATTTCTGGCACCTAAAACCTGGCTAGTACTACATATTTGTTGACTTAGGAAGTAGTTTCCAGCCAGAATTTATTTAGGTCTTTGATCTGCTTGATTCCCTTAAAATTGTTCATTCTGAATTTGAAATGGGTCACAGACACTGAGTACCGGTGCATTGTTCACTGTTTTCAGTTTAATGATTAATGAATGGATATTGGATGTGTTCGTGCTGGCATTGGTATGATCTAAGTTCTCTGACAGTTTGACAAAACAGTAGAAAACAAATGGGATCAGGAAAGTACCGTATATGCTCATTTATTAGCCAAGTTTTCTGCACATTTATAATGCAGTTTTTGTGGTAAAATTAGGTCAATTGGCTGATATTCAGGTCAGCTTATACTTGAGCATATACAGTATATTTGCCAATGGTCAATCAGGAAGACATATCTCATGCCAAGAAGTTTAAGAAAGTGGATCCCTTATGGGAATCTATTACAAGGTAATAGAATAACTGAAGTGGCAAAAAGAGGGTAAGCAACTACATTATTAACTATAGCACTGACTTGTCAGTCTGCAACACTGTGGTGGCATGTGTGTTGCTGTGATACTAAAAGTTATGTTATCTGTGTTAGGCCAGATTGACTAAAGAAATAAGTGCAAGAACACTCATATATGTATAAGTAAAATCTTAATATTAATGAGTAATTGTAAATGAAGATAACATCCCAACCCAGTTCACATAAGGTCCCTAAGTCTGATACTAGCCAGTAATCATCCATAAATCCTCTTCAGACTCACACAGCACAGCACAGGCAAAAATGCAAAAATACAGAAAGATCACAGGCCGGTGAGTGCAAAGTCTAGTGGATTCAGTGGCAATGGAAGCATCTCCAGGGCAAGATCTCTGCCAGAATCCATGTGGCTTGTCAAGTGGAAGAAGAAGACAGAAAGAGAGAGGAAGTTCCCTGTGTTAGTCTGGGTAGACTAGAGAAACAAATTTTATAGACACACATATGGATATAAGGAAAAAGTTTATATACAAGGGGAACAGGACGCTGAGAAAACATCCCAGCCCAGTTCAGTTCAAAGTCATAAGTCCAATATTAACCCATATGCCCGAATTCAGTCTATAAAGTCTCCTTCCGATTCACGAAGTCACTGGTTAGTGGGTGCAGAATCCCGGCGCTGGCAGGGGTTTCCACATGGCTCCTCGCTTCCAGGGCTCAGGGTCCATCAACAGTATCCAGTGGTGGCAGAAGCAACTTATTGCGGGCAGAGGTCTCCATGTGGCCACCCCAGCTTCAGAGATCTGGCTCCATCAGGGCAAAGCCGTATGGTCACTCTGCTGGCTCTTACAGATTCTCAGACACTGCCATCTTGTCTTGTCTGTGATTAATCATCTCTGAGACTAACTCCCAACAACTGGGGAGATAAATTCTCATCTCCACATGGGAAATATTGCAAGAAAATTCTCATCTCCACGTGGGAAATATCGCGAGATTTTGCAGAAGCCTCAGGAGAAAGCCATGCCCACACAGACGCCTCATTGGCTACTCAATAGCTATCTCCAGATTAACAGGCTAGACTCCCCCCTGCATCTCAATCATAAAATTAACATAAGCATATGACCGCCACATTCCCCAAATCATTGTGAGAATGCCACACCCACAAGGGAACTCTACCCCTTTACTCTCTCCCTTTCTCCTTTAAAAATTATTTTATTGGGGGTTCTTACAGTTCTTATCACAATCCATCCATTGGGTCAAGCATATTTGTACATATGTTGCCATCATCATTTTCAAAACATTTTCTTTCTACTTGAGCCCTTGGTATCACTACTCATTCTTCCCCCGCCCCCTCACAAACCCTTGATAACTTATAATTTTTTTTCATGTCTTCCACCAACCACTGTCCTTCCTTCACCCATTTTTATCTTGTTCTTCCCCTGGTGGGGGTGTGCTACATCATTGCGATCAGTTCCTCCTTTCTCCCTGCACCTCCGCCTTGCCCTCCTGGTATTGCTACTCATATTATTTATCCTGACAGGTTTATATGTCCTGGATTCCCTGTGTTGTGAGCTCTTATCTGTACCAGTGTATATGCTCTGGTCTAGCCAGATTTGCAAGGTAGAATTGGGGTCATGCTAGTGGGGGGAGGGAGGAAGCATTAAAAAACTAGAGGAAAGTTATATGTTTCAATGGTGCTATACTCCACCCTAACAGACTTGTCTCTTTCTTGTGACCCTTCTTTGAAGGGATGTCCTATTGTCTACAGATAGGCTTTGCTTTGGGTCACTCTGCCCTCCCCTTCATTCACAATGATAGGATTTTTTATTTAGGTCTTTGATACCAGATACCTGATCCCCTCAACACCTCATTTTCACACAGGCTTGTGTGCTTCTTCCACGGGGGCTTGCTTGCTTCTGAATTAGATGGCTGCTTGTTTATCTTCAAATCTTTTAGACCTCAGAATCTATATTATTTTGGTGGATGGGCACCAGCAGCTTTCTTCACCACAATTTGCTTATGCATCCATTTTGTTTTCTGTGATCTTGTCTCAAAGGTGGGCACTCCAGAATACAGGATTATTAGCGCAAAGTGCTCTTGCATTGAGGGAGTACTTGAGTAGATGCACAATGTCTGTTGTTACCTTGATACTTGACATATAAATATATGTACATGAATCTATTTCTCTATAGCTATATATAATATAACTTATAATTATATTATAAATTATAGTTATTATAATTTATAATATATAAAACTATAATATAAACATATTTATAGATGTGCATATCTCTGTTTAGACCTCTATAAATGTCTTTGGCTCCTAGTTCTTTCTTCTATTTCCTTTTACTTTCCTCTTGTCCCACGATCATGTTCAACCTTCATTTGGCTTTCAGTAATTGCTTGGCTACATTGCACTTGATCAAGCCCCACCAGGTGTTCTATGCCCTCTTTGCCATCAATTTTAGATCACTTGTTGTTTTCTTGTTCCTGGGTTTGTTGGCTTCCCCCTTCCTTTTCCTCATCTCTGTCTCTCCCATGGGTCTCATTGTTTCCCCCCTGGATTGTTTATCCCCTCTGTCTTATCTAGATAGACGTTCAAAAGCAATAATAAACATAACAAAACAATGGAAAACAAAGCAGCAGGAAGAAAAGAACAACACAAAAGAAAAGCCTATGGATAGTTCCAGGTCTGTTTGTTGACCTTTATGAGTATTTTCCTATGGAGTCTAATGTGGTTCCAGGCCCTGTCCCAAAGTTTATTTTGGGGGTTCTTCAGGGACTTTATTGTTTTATTCTCCTTGCTGTTCTGCTGCATGTCTTTAGTGTATCACCCCAGTGTGGTAGAGCCAGATTGGGCACAATTCTCATACTGTGTCTCCAGTGTTGACCCCCATAGTACTATGGGTCAGTGAAGGACTTCATATCTCATGGCGGGGTCAGTCCTATGGTCCTCTCTGTGAATTGATTGTGCTGAGCAGGAATATTGTCCTCAGAGCTTGGTGGGCCAGGATGTGTCCCACTCTTTCTTCTTTCCTCTTTGTTTGATTCTGTGTGATCTTAGAGGATGCTCCCTGAACTGTAGCTTCAGTATTGTCCTCACTAGTGTACACTTCTGGGGGTGGGCAGAGTGGGATGGGGCAGGATGGTCTATGCACATAGTTGGGATTGGGGCCAACCCTGCCCTTCATTCTTAATACCCTCAACTTGACATGAAATTATGTATCTACCACATCATCTTCATTTCTAATACCAACGAGGTCATCCATGGTGAACAGGTTTCAGAAGTGCTCTCAGACTAAGACTAGACTGTGAAAAAGACATATACAATCTACTTTTAAAGGATAAGCCACTAAAAATTATACACACATTTAAATAATAAAAAAGAGAACTTATAGTACTCTAATCAGTAGATAGCTGCAATGATTTCTCTCAGTAACACACTTGAATCTCATTAGGATGCTGTGTTAGTCAAGGTAGACTAGAGAAACAAATCCATAGAAACTCTCATGTGTGTATAAGAAAGGGTTTTATATACAAGAGCAACTGTTCATTAAGAAAACCTTCCTACCCAGTCCAGTCCAAGGTCTTAAGTACAATATTAGCCTATATGTCTGATATCAATCCAAAATCTTCAGATTCACAAAGCATGTGCAATGACATCAGGACAACCGCAGTGGTTGGCTTGGTGCAGAGTCTTGTGTACCCAGTGGTGATTGAAGCATCTCAGCACTGGCAGGGGTCTCCCCATGGCTCCTTCCGTTTCTAGGGCTCAGGGTTTATCAGCATTCTACCATGTTTCTTGTCAGCTGCAATGCCTCCCAGGAAGTGAGCAGAAAGAGATAGTGTCTCTTGCCTCCAAGAATGAATTACCACATTTCCCAGATTTCTTAGGAGAAGGCCATGCCCATACATAGAGTTTTCATGGGCCATCTCCAGATTGACAGGCTAGACTTCACTCCTACAATCTTAATCCTCAAATTGACCCCAGATTAGGTGACTGCCACAGATACCTTTAAAGAAAAGGTTCAAGGGCATCTGCTGGGCCAGCTCAGTTCAAGGCAGAGAAGTCAGCTTGGAAGGTAATGTGCTTGCAGCCCAATCTGGGTAGCAGACAGGTTGATGATAATGCAAATAAAGTTCATCAAAAAGTGACCATATTAATGAACGGGGCATATAGAATTGTGTGTGGCATATATGATGGTTAAAGTTCTGTGCAGTTTTGCTGAGCCATGATTTTTAGTCATTTGGCAGTTATGTAAAGATATTATTTGGTGGTTATGTAATGAAATAACTGTCCTCCAATTTGGGGCCTGGCATAATTTACCTCCTTTTTGTGACATGTTACAAATCTTAGCCACAAATACCTATGGTTTTGGTCCTCTTTGCGAGTTAGTTGTTTATTATGCTAATGAGGTAGGAGAAAGGTGGGGTGTATCTTACAGGTGTGTCTCGTATCCTCACTCTTACCACCTTTAATCAGATCACATATTTTTACTAGCTTTTTCAAGTAAGGGGAGTTTTGAAGTTGTGGTCTACATTCAATATCTTTGAGTAGGGCTCTGGTAAAGTTCTCTGTTTCACTCTGGATCCTACATCATCTGAACACTGGTTTGGGGAACTGGAATCAACATCCTATCATCTCGGGTGCTTGCTTCAGCAGTTTCTGCTGAATCAGGAGCTAGCAGCATGTCATCTGTTCTGCTGATTAGGGCTCAGTTTACTTCAAAGTCAACTGGGTTGGGAGAAGCTTCCAACTTAATATTTGACCCATGGATTTGGGACTTGTCTGCATCCAGAATTATATGAGTCACTTCCTTGAGGAATATGAGTTCTCTGAGACATTGTAGTAAATCATGAAACTCAAAGACAGGAGAAAGAGGACTAAAGGCGAGGACGAATAAGTGATGGTAGAGATGATGGAATGCTGCAGTAGTTTTGTAAAAGTTGCATATTTTGTACATCTTTAACCTCTACATCGTAAGGAATAAGTTTTCTGGTGATCATTCTGAAAGAAATGACTCTGTTGTTCACCAGTGTAACCTACTTTCTCAGTTTCAGCACTAAAGATCTTAGGGCAACGCTTTAGCCCAGCTTGAACAAAATATCAATTCGCGATCATTTGGGATCAAGTAGGAACTGGGGATCCATTGGACAGTACATTGGAGTGCAGACAGTCAAATGTCCCTAGAAATGTAAGGTATTACCTTAAATTTTCACCCAAAAGTAACCTGAAATTTTGGAGCAATTTTCTTTTAGCTTAAAATACATGTAGTACAATATTTCTTATACACATCAGTTTAAAGTTTTTTTAATGGCAAAGGGAACATACTTCCTGAACTGTTTAAACACTTTTACTCTTTTTATTCCTCTAAAATAAGATGATAGCAACTAGGCTGATAATGTACTTTATTTCAGTGGTGACCACACTCTGTGACTAATTGTGGTCAATACTTTTTATCAGAAAAATTCTCTTGCATGAACCATAAACGTATAAGCAAGTGAGTATAGAAGATTAGAATGAGTGACACTTTTGCCATAATATGCATCTACCACCTGTGTGTCCTAAAATACAGAAAACAAAACAAAAATCAATACTAACTAAATGTTTTGGAGATGGGTGCTATTGAAAAAGTAATCTGAAAAGAGAAGCGTTTGGAAGCATGAGCTGTCATTGCTTCGAAGGCACTGCTGCGAGTTTTCACAGTCCAGGGTAAAAACCTCCCAACCAGACTCACTGCCATTGAGTCACTACCGACTCATAGGAACCCTGTCATTCTTTCCTGGAGAAGAAAGCCCTGTCTTTATCCAGTGGAGTGGCGGGTGGTTTTGAAGTGGTAACCTTGCAGGTTGAATCCTGGTATATAACCTCTACTCTCCCAGGGCTCCTCCTGATACCTATTGGGCAGATTACACAATAAATGGTGTAACTTTAGAGGAAACACAGGCAGTATTTCAGCTCTACATGTACAGCTTATCAGAACTATTTATTGATGCCTTTCAAAGGACTTATTGAATTTTAATTATTAGGTGGATAGGTTCCTTGCTCCTCAGTGACTTTTATATTCAGATTGTTTAAGAATATAAGGATTACAAGTTACACTTGACAGCTTGTTTTCATTAAAATCTCATAACTGATTGTAGTATATGATACTGAAATCTTAATATAATTTATGACTACTTTCTTTGTGAATCTATCTGCACAGATGCTATGAGACCGATTTATTGTTGGTATGAAATTCAAGGCATAGATTCACAGTCTGAATAGTCAAATCTGCAAAACTCCTAGAAATTATTTCTCCTGAGAATTACTATCTATTTTTGAAAAGGAAAAGGGTACTTTAGGTTTGTTATTTCACAATATTAATGTAAAATTACTCAGGAGTGTCCCTTGGCTAGTCGTTTTTCTGCTTCAAAATTTCAGAAATTCTATGACCCCAAATATAGTGAGTACCTGATGATTTCAGATGACTTCACCTATGTGGCGAGTATGATAACTAGTTGCATATTTAGGTATAGTATTCTAAAAGACCTCTTTGGGGATGTTCTGCTTAGCATGATGCATTTAGCATACTGATTTTTAAGAATGCATGAATATTTATGTAAATTGGATTGTATACTTCTCTAATATAAATGGAGATAATAGAGTCATTAGGGTCTTATTCTTTTCAGCTCACATTAAAATCACTGAAATGTAAAATACTCAGAGGCTAAATGATAGTGTGGGAATAGAGGAGACTGAAGCCATACCTTCTCTTTTACCTGCTACACTTTAACTTTACTAGCTCTACAGTACCCAGGGAATACAGAGAGAGATTACAGAGACCCTGTGTGCTAGGGGCATGAAGAAGATGTGAGCAGTGGTAAAGTGCAGACATTTCAAATAAAGTCATAGCTCACCAGATTGGAGCAGGAAAATTCCAGAAGGATTGACTTGTGTGAGAGAAATAATTTCAGTGTTCTAATAATCTCTGTTTTTCAGAGACTGCATACCTCTCTGGTTTAGAAAGTACAAAGAAAAAAGGGCAAATAAGGCTGTGGATAAATGAGCTTAGACTTAGCCATAAATGCATGCCAGTAATGCATGTATTGGTTCTTTGTGTCTGAGTGTAAGATGTTGTTGGTAGGTGTCATCCAGTCTGTTGGACTTAAGTCACCTATGGACAGCATAACAAAACCCAACCCTGACTTTCCGCAGGGTTTATGTGTGAGCCCATTGAGGGTGCTCTTCTTTGACTGTCCTTCTACTTTACCAAGCACCATCACCTTGTCCAGGGGCTGCTTCTTTATGATACCGTACCCAAGTACAGAATGCAGGGTCTCAGCCTGCTCACAGCTGTGGGGCATTCTTAGAGTTCTTCCTCCATGGCAGATTTGCGTCTCTGGCAGACCATGGTACTTTCACCCTGATTTTGCCAATGACATACCTCCAGTGCACCCATTTTCTACTGGTTTCCTTTTTCACTGTCCAACTTTCGCATGCAGTGGTTGAACATAGCATGGTGTTCCTATCCCAAGCCGTGATGTTTTCAACCACCGCATGTGTGAATGGCTTCTTTGCTCTTTAACACTTCTAAAAAGGTCTTTTTTAGAAACTTATTTTGGTAGTCCAAAAATACAATGTTTGATTTCTTGGTTTTTTTTTTTTTTGCCTCCCCAAGCAGTACTTGTGGATCCAAGGAAAACGAAATCCTTGACAACTTCCATCTTTCCTCTGTTTGTCATGATCTTGCCCATTGGTTCAGTTATAAGGGCTTTTGCTTTCTTTACAGTGAGTTCTAATCCACACTGAAGGCTGCATTCTCTTATCTTCACCTACATGTCTTTTAGGTCCTTTTCACTTTCAACAAGCAAGGCTATGTCACCCACAGTTTGCAAGTTGATAACAAGCATTTCTCCAATCCTCATGCCAACTGTTCACATAGTACAGCTTCTTGGGTTACTCCTCAACAGAGAGTCTGAATAAGTATGGTGAGAGGATACAATCCCAATGCACATTTTTCTAATTTTAAATTATCTAATATCTCTTTGGTTGGTTCAAAAGGCTGATGGTTGGTCCACATGCAGGATCTGTATGGGAACCATTCAGTGTTCTAGAATTCACAGTGTTACCACATGACCTACTTGATTGAGTTGCCCCTTGGAATTTTCTGTTTCCTTAAATAAAAGCAAACACAAGTACCTATGATCCATCAATCTCCCTACTGGGTATATATCCTAAAGAAATAAAAATACCACACATAGAGACATATTCACACCTAAGTTTACTGAAGCAATTTCCACAATAGCAAAAATGTGAAAACAACCCTGAACCCCAGTTGCGTAAGAATAAGTAAGCACAATCCGGTACATTCATATTCAGGAATATTATGCATCAGTAAAAAACGATGACAACTCCTTTAAACACTAAGATATTGACAAAGCTAGAGGACACAAGTCTTTACAGACTCAATCAATATTACAATGACAAATATTTAATAATATTATTATAAGTAAAAAGAAACATGGTTTAAACAAGATTCTGATGAGTACGAGGATGCTGGAATTGGAGTGGGAATAGGGAGTGGGAAGGGGTGGGAAGCTGAGGAAGGGGGAGGGCAGAGGGGAGAAAGGGAACTACCCTATGGAGGGATTCACAGGGTATTGTTGCTGATTTCATTTCTTGAGATGGGCTGTGTAAATATATACAGTGTATTTCTTTAGAACAGAACAAAGCAAAAGCCCCCTCCAGATTTCTTAGCCCTCGGACTTACTTAATGGTCTGATGGGCTAAAAGCAACTCCAAAACTAATAAAATGAGCCATGAGAAATTATAAATTGATTTATAAGAAAATGTATTCTTTGTACAGACACTCAAATGATTTCTCTCATGCAAGTCAGACCTTCTGGAAGGCTCTCTTTTCCATTCTGATGTGCGGTGATTTTATTTGAAATCTCTCAACTTTCCCACAGCTGACAGCTCATTGCTGAAAGTAATATACTAGACGCACAGCACCTATCACTGCTTTTCCCTCAGTTCAACTGTATTGCCTGTTCTGTTTATGAGGACTACTTAGTACAGTTTATTCTGTCATCAATAATAATTCCCTGGCATTATTGCATCTCATAGCATGAACAGGCTTATAATTTCACAAAGAAAATGGAAACCATCATATGAGAACTCTCCATCTTCCCATCGCCAGATCTGTCAACCTACCTTTTCCCTGACCCACATCCTCTCAATGCCTCCCTGCTGCTGCACAGCTCCAGGAATGGTAGTTTGCATTATGTTGCACATGAACAGTACCCCCGAACACCTTTCAAAAGCAATGTTTGTTTAATGTCTCCAGATTCCTACCTCACATTTAAAAAAAATTCTCAAAATACTTTCCTCCACCCCTTTCCCTGTTATTTTGAAGATCATCAGTGACTTTCATCTTACAGATATATTATATTCTTTGGCTTCGATGATGCTGTCGTGGGAAACTAAGAGACAGATGTAGGTGGCCAAATTGTCTATGCTTATAATCGTGTCTATGCTCATAATTTGGAAGGCCAAGGGGGGGTGGGAGTGGGGGCTGGAGAATCTCCCACAGTATGAGATAGAGACAGCTCCCAATATACGTTCTCCAGGCTGGTAATTATCCCCACCATAGCCCCCCACAAAAGGTCTCCTACTTGGCCCCTGGTTGATCACTCTGAGCCTGGAGGCTATTTATCTCAAAGAATGACCTGATTCTAGTGTCCATCTCTCCCCTGCTTTTCCCTCCCCCTAACCCCCCCCCCCACACACACACACACAGAGTGCCGCTAATTCCCTTCTGATTCTGACCACAGGTTGTTGTTACCTTGGAGAGAGTGCAGAGACATGCAAGGTCGAGCAGCTCAAGGTTAAGTCCTGGATCACTCCTAGTCCCCACCCACCCTGTGGCTTTTCTGCCTGATGGAGACTTGCAAACCTCATGATAAGCTGGTTGGAAAATACATTTGCTCTCTCTCCATCCTGGCATCTCCTTGCTTTCCACAGTTGCACAAGCGCTCCTCAGGACCAGTTCGGTTGTGGGGCTAGTTCCCACACGTTGTTCCTGAAGCACTATCTTGGTTTTCCTTCCACCTCTGACTGTACTTTCTCTGTCTCCTTTTGGACCTACTTTGAATCCCAATTCTCTCATCTACTATCATCAGCCCATTAACCATCGAGCTCATTCATCAGTTTCCTCCTCTTTAAAATAAGATGAAACAGGTGTGATATCATAGGATGATCATACAAAATAAGTTAATGGTCTTTTAAAGAAAATTACCTAGTAAATATTAGAAATCATAAGTATTTTTAATTTTTTATTACTACTGATTTTTATTAAATGCTAGTGTGTCCCTGAGTTTGAAGAACCATTCCTCACTGACATGTTTAGCTTACAAAGGTCAATTTGTTGTTAAAAAAATCAGTGTTATGGAGGATGGCCACATTATATAACAGAATTGAGGACAACTACACTGTTACATACCTGCCAAATTGCGGAGAATGTTGACCCAGATAAGTTGACATATAACCTTAACTATCACACACAGTGTTACTTGGGACTCTCACCTCTGTTTGCTAGTTTGACACACAATGTCTCGGGTTTTGTTGGTTGCATTGCTGTTATGGGTAGACTCGTGTCCTCCCTAAAGCTGTGTTGCAGCTATAACCAAAGTACCTGGACGTGTGTTCTTGTTTGGAAATGACATCTTTGAAAGTGTTAATGAGTTATGAAGTAATCCTGTAGAAGTTGTCGGGCTAATCTTATATGATTGAAATCCTTATAAAAGAGAAGAAGATACAGCGAGGCAGACACCGGCAGAGGGGAGATCATCATCATGTGAATATCTATCAATAAGACAGAGATGACCAAGAAATGCCTAAAAGAAATGAGCTCTTTCATTGAGAAAGAAAGCTGAAAGACATAACTAGGGCTTTTACCCCAGAGCTGTTAGTTAAAGGATGGATGCACCGATGCCCTGAATTGGACTCCGTGTCTGAGAATCTTGATACAATACATATATTTTTATAAGCCATTCAATTGAGGCAGACCAAAGTACCAAATGATGGTACTTTGATATGGCAGGCCCAGAAAACTTAATACAGCATATTCCCCAGTGTGTTTACAACATAAGAGGGATTCAATGAGTATTTCTTGCTTGAGTGAATAAAAAATGAATAAAGTGCATTTTCCAGTGAGTCTTAATGGATTCTATCCCGGGAGAGACTGGGATGATTAAAATATATCACTGCTTATAGATGTAAAATCATTTATTTTTATTTTGCACATCTTCAGGAAAGACTTTTACTAGACTCATTTATCTTTTCTTTATTTATTGAAAGGGTCTTGATTCTTTTTCTTTCTTTCTTTTTTTTTGCATTCACTTTCTGTGCTTATCTAAATTGTTCTTTTGTGTTGCAGCTTTTATTTAATCTTGTAGAAGACACTGTTGTTTTTGAAAGACCATTATTGCATACCCAGCCCTTTTCCTAAAAAGCAGGGTAACACACATAATTCATATGGTGCTATTTTTCCTCTTATAGGGTTCTTAGTGTTAATATGTATAAATTCTAAGTACTGTAATTCCAAGACTCATTTTCTTGTTTCACTCTGCACCCAGTAACTTTATCATTAAAAAGCATGTTCATTTTTTCCCCTTGACCTTTTCTTTTTCACACGAAATGGCTCTTGTTTGTGTCGTAGTATTTCATGGTGGCTGCTCATCAAAAGAGTAAATTCTCTGATCTGTCATCCTTGAACAAGCTTTACATTTTCAAAGTTGATAAAAAATATTTCCTGAAATAGTTATCACCAAGTCATAGTTTGTCACTATTTTTTTAATAGGTAGTTGTTTTTTTATTCAACTTTCTAATGCTGGACTAGATCAAAGAAATTTAAGAACATAGGATTTTGAGGTTGACCGGACTGGGATCAAAGTCAGTGAAAAAAAGACACCAGGACCTCATCTGACCTCCATCTTTGAAACAAGGTCCGGGAAGGAATCAACTTCATTCCAGGCCAAGGCTGATTCCCATAAGGCAGATGTCAGACAAGTCTCCCCGCCCTCCAACCTTCCTCTACCCTATTCTGACACCAACTCACAAATTCTACTTTTCTTTTGGGTTGAATAATTTGTTGCAGGATCCACAGAATTCAAGATTATGGGAAATATTAGGGACATTAACATGTAACTGCAAGTCAGGATCAGAAAAGGCCACACTTTTCTTTTCCATGACAGCATCTCTTCTCAGGCATGCCAGCAGGTATTTCTCTTTTTAGTCTTCTATTTCCCTTTTGTCCTTAGCCTCTCAATGACACGACCCTCGTCCTCTACTTGTTTGGTCATGTGTTACAGCACTGTAAGTGCTGATAGAGTCTCAAAAGCTACCCTACTGGATGTCAGTCTCCCTCCAGGCATTAAACTTTACTAATTCTTTATGGGCTGCAAAGATGACCACTGTGCGGATAACGCTGCCTCATGGTCCTGGCACTGCTCCTCTGCTTTCTCGTGGTCTCTATGCTATAACCTGTAGTACCCCTTTCACTTAAGGCAGGGGTCTCACACGTACTCTGCTAATGGGTCTTCTTTAATGAAGGTTGTACGATTCTTTTCTCTTTGTTCTGAAATGGCTCACTTTTATACCCAGTGGAAAGGCAAAACTGACCAACCCCTCATGCTCCCTTCAGTCACTGGGCTGGAGTTACAAAGACAATGGATAGAATAGCCTTGGCAAGTAACTTTACTGCAGTCAGCTTTGCCAATATGTCTATAATTCTCCCCAGGCTAGTTAATATCTGGTTAAGAACTTTAGTTTCTTCCCTTGTGAAAAGGCTCATGTGGTGCTTGGGCTTTGTTTTGTGAACATAACCAATTATGAGTGCAAAGTAATCCGCAAACTCTAGCTGGTAAGAATGTACTAGATAAATGACATAGTTATTATACTATTAATCTGGAAGGCTTCACTTTATAACTGGAGATATGGCTTTATTTCTTTCCTGTGGCCTTTAAGTGTGAATGAGACTGTTCAAGGGACACAGTCTTTCGGTAGGCCAGTAATGGATACTCCCACCCCCACCACCCAGGGGGATGAAAAACAGAAACATGGGTGAGAGGAGACAGCAGATGATGTGAGAAATGAAAGCAATAATAATTTGTAATTTAACAAGGATTCAGAAGGTGACTGGATGGGGGAGGGAGGGAAAAATGAGCAGTTCATTTATACCAAGGGCTCAAGTAGAAAGGAAATGTTTTGAAAAGGATGATGGCAACATGTGTAAAAATTTGTCTGATACAACAAATGTATGGAATGTTAGAAGAGTTTTAAGACACCCCAATAAAATGATGAAAAAATTATCTGAGAAGGAGAAAACACATCAAATGTTAGCAGTGGTTATTTGTATGTGGCAAGATTCTGAGGATATATTTTATTTTCTTTGTACCTTTTACAAGTTTTCAAATATTCTACAAGGAGCATTTATTACTTTTATAAACAAAAAATGCTAGTACACACAATTAAAAGAAGTTTTCACCTTGATTTTATTGTGGGAAATTAGAGAATAAGCACATCTTGTAATTACTTTCACAAATATTGTATTTTCCTGAAAAGTCAGATTAGATCTGTATGACCTGAGGAGTGTACAAATTTTCTATTTTACAGTATGTTCTTGTCTGATATACCCTGGGGACAGAAGTGGTCAGGGAAGTACCCCTCCAAATGTTTTGACCTCTGGGCTTAAGTCTGTCAGTGCAGTTTGTGGGTTCCACTCCTGTTGGGACTCCCATGTAATCCTTGTATTCCATGAAGTGGGAAAAGTGCACTTGTAGCTCATGTCTCTGGAGCCATATGATGGCTAGAGAGAGACTGTTCTTTCCCCAAGTCCCTCTTGACACCCAAGAGCTAATAGGTCAACCCTGCGCTTTTGGGGGAGCTGTGTTATTGTTCTCAGCTTCCATCCAGGCTGCCCAGACTCACGATGGCCCCATGTCCAATGGAAGGAGATGCTTGCTTGTGGATCACACCACTGGGACCCGCGTGATTTTCATTGGTATACTTGTGGGAGCTGATCATGAAGCTATTTCCATCTGCAAGCTCTGCTGGACCTTGTTCGGCTCTGCAGAAGTACACCTGCTCGGATAGGTAGTGCGTGTGCATTAGGTGTATTGACTCCAAAGTGAACTGCTTTTTTCATGGAATGCTAGTGTTGGTATATAAAATCATTTTATTCAGGGCTTGTACAACTCTTGTCACACGCCATTCGTCCACCCATCTGTTGTATCAAGCACATTTGTACATTTGTTGCCCTCATCATTCTCAAAACATTTTGTTTCTACTTGAGCCCTTGGTATCAGCTCCTCGCTTCCCCCCCTCCCTCTCCCACCTTCCCGTCTTTCCTCCCTCATGAAGCCTTGATAATTATAAATTATTATTATTTTTTTCATGTCTCACACTGTCCTCTGTCTCCCTTCACCCACTTTTCTCTTGTCTGTCCCCTGGGGTGGGTGGTAGTTATATCTAGATCCTTCTGATCAGGTCCCTCTTTCCCCACTCCTCCACAGTCCTCTCACCCTTGTATCTCTACTCTCAGTATTGGTCCTGAGGAGTTGATCTGTCCTGGATTCCCTGTGTCTCTGGATCATATTGGTACCAGTGTCCATCCTATGGTCTAGCCGTATTTGTAAGGTAGATTTGGGATCATGATAGTACCTACCACATTACTGAGCAGTATTTTTGTTCTATTATATTTGGTTCTATGTATACTAGAACCTCTCCCTTCTATATTCCTGCTCTCTTTATTTCTCAATTGTATCTGTCATCACCTTGGAAGATTGTTCTTCCCCTTTTGTCTAATAAATTTGGACTCATAGCAACTATATGTATAATAGAACAAAATACGATGCAATAATGCGCTGCCTTCACAATTTTCTGTAATGCTTGAGCTTATTGTGGTAGTTACTATTGTTAGTCTATCTCATTGAAGGGCTTCCTTTTTGTTCCTGAACATCCACTTTACAAAACATGATGATGTCTTCCAGGAACAGGTCTCTCTTGATATTAAGTCCAAGGTTCAAAGGTACATAAGACAAATCTCACCATCTCTTTTTCTAAGGAGCATTTTGGCTGCACTTCCTACAAAACACATTTGTTTCTTCTGGCAACTCATGGTCCTTTGCATATTCCTCACCACATCGTAAGTCAAGTTCATCACTACTTCTACGTTCTTTATTCATTTTATAAGTTTTCACCTGCAAATGAGGTGATTGAAAAATTCTTGGTTCTGTGGCTTGGAAAGGTACTCCGGTCCCAAAGCAAACATTAGTTTTCATGACCTGTCTTCAGATGAGGGGGTTCTGGTCTCTGAGCCAAGGTGGCAGTCAGAGGTGCTCCCTGGGTCAGACGCAGGCCGTGTTGGGCACCCGCGGGGTTTTGCAAAGCCAGCTCGTGATGAGCTATTTCATAGGCCCTGCCTGTGTGCCACAGAAGTCCTTCTTGAGCACAGGGTGCCCAGCCCTTACGCCAGCGATGAATGAATGCTATGTGCATCATGTGTCACAGCAACAACATCTACACAAGTTCTGGCCCTCTCCTGTGCTTGTAGGAGTTTCTGGAAATGGGGGTGCAATAGGACATATGATAGATTTCCCCTTGGGCACTTCACATCTTGAATGCATTAATACCTGCTCTCACTGGTTAAAGAAGGTAGCCTTTTCTGAAAGCAATGTTTCTCGTTGGTGTGGAAAATGTGAGCTGATGCAAAAATAAAATGCTCTGCACTGGCGACAGAAAAAAAAGAAAAAGAAAAATTTTCGGTTCAATCACAGCTTAGTCTACGAGGTGACATCTTTGTTCTCTAACACTTTAAGGAGGTCATATGCAGTGGGTTTGGCCAATTCAGTACATTGTTTGGTTTCCCTGACTGCTGTTTCCATGAGCTTTCATTGAAGATCTAAGGGAAAAGAAAGATTTGACCACTTCCATTTATTTTTTGTTATCATGATATTGTCTGTTGCTTTAGTTGTGAGGATTTTGTTTTCTTCATATTGAGTTGTAATTCCTACTGAAGGCTGTAGCCTTTAATCGTAAGTACTTCAAATCCTCCCCACTTTTTTTTAACAGCTATAATAATTTACTTACAATTTAACTCTTTGTAAGATATTTACAAGACAACCAATTTTATATATCAGAAATGGTATCAAAGGTATAAGTTACAACACAGACAGCAATATGATATGGGCCCCAAACACAAAGCTGAAGAGAATAGTCACAGTTCCTCTTTTTATCTTATTAACACCAGCTTAAGTTTGGTGAATGAAAGATAAACAGAGAACAATGTTTTAGGAGAACTGTAGGGCTTTCAGTTGAAGATTTAATTTCACAGTATTGTATCCCATGTAGGGAAAAATAAGACTAATCTCGCCCCCCCCCCCACTACACACACACACACACACACACACACACACACACACTGTAATTTCATTTTGGGAACTTGGCTAATGTATCTGTTTCCCAACCTTCTTCTCAACAAATCTCAAACATATCCAAATCAAAGGGGATTTTATTTAAGAGAGAATAAAATAGGAGGGCCCCAGGGAGAGGGAGAACCAATAAAATCCACTTAAGAAATAAAATCCACTTAAGTCTGGTCAGAAAGCACCTCATGGATTCATCTCAGTCTAGCTCAAGTTCAGGATCTAGGGAGTCCACTGGGAAGGGTAGAAACATAGATTAAATCTGCTAACAACATATCCAAACTTAGGAATTCCACAAATGCTGAAAGTCAGGAACTGAGAGGGAACAAGATAAAGACACTGGGTGATTCTTACCACCTTTACCACCCACCCTTCCTTTTTGGGTACATCATGAAGGAGCAGAGGTCAGAGTAGGAAAACCAAGCTGTTTACCAGATTAAAATGAAAGAGGAATGAAGAAAATCTGGTTTAATTTCACAAGAAATCTCCTTCCCTTTGTTAAGGTGTGAGATGAGAGCCCCTAGTGGGATAAATTCAATTTCTCCCTACGTAATTGCTGCCATGAAGTTCACAGCAGGTGCCCCAGTAGAGAGCCCATTCTCCTAAGCAGATGGAAATGACAAATGAACCCAAGCACACAAAAAAGGAGAAAGAAGAGGAGCAAGATCATCCAGTACTACATGTGCTGCAGGAACAAGTCCTTTAAAAGTCAAACCCGGGGCGCACAGCTCAGCATCTCGCAGACAGCTTAACGCGGCCTCCCTGTTCTTTTGCAAGCAAGGTTATATTATCTGTATATTGCAGATTGTTAATGATTCTTCAATCATAATGCCACAAATGTCTTCATGTAGTCTAGTTTCTCCGATTATTGGCACAGCACACAGCTTAAAGTATGGCGAAAGAATACAATCCGAGCACAAACCTTTCCTGATATTTAGCCATAAAATATTCCCTTGTTCTGTTTGAACAAGTGACTCTTGGTCCACGTACAGGTTCGGCATAAGCACAGTGAAGTATTCTGTAATTCCCACGTGTAGTAATGTTACCTATAGCCTGTTATAACCTATCAAGTCATATGTTGCTTTCAGCCATGTTCTAGCTCATGTCAGTCACGATATGCAGTGCTCCAGGAACTCCTCTGAATCCAGTTTGGACGTCTAGCGTCTCCCTGTTGATGTACTAGTGGAACTGTTTTAAAATTTCCTTCAGCCAACTTTTGTTTGCATGTGATTTTAATAATGTTAGATTAAGCCCATATTCTTTGGGGTACCCCTTTTTGGGGGTAGGCACCATGAAAGACCATGGCAGCCACCGCACTACCACAAGTTCACAGGCAAGGATTTGCTTCTTCCAAAGGGGTGAGGGGCCCAAGAGCAGATCCTCTGTTAGCCACACAGATGCTGGTTGCAGGTGGTTCTCTTTAGTTATCGATCCAGAAAGCACATTTCACCAAAGAGAAGGGTTTTCACTTTCTGTCATCCAAGAGTTGTCTGCTCCCATATGAGCAAAGGGTATTTCTGATTAGCATAATGTAGACTCTCCCTTTGTGAACCAACAATTCCACACTGGTGGAACGGAGGAGCATGAGAGGCATGCCAGACCTTGCCTTGCTCCACGAACCTCTCCCCTTACTGTGTGTAGGTGACTGTTTAGCCACGTGGCATGGGCAGTTCCTGATCCAGATGGCTCTTCTTAGTGCCTTGGAGAGGGGGACACGGATTCACTTTTCTCTGGCTTGTACAGCAGCAAAGGCCCCTGGTGGAGCCGTTGGTGAAGTCTTCCACTGCTGACTGCAAGGTGTTCTGGTCAAAATATTCTAGGGAGGAAGACGAGACTGCCAGATTCTGTAAAGATTTACCTCACTGAAGATACTCTAGGTAGGGGCCCCCTGACCTGGAGTTGGCTGGAATTTGTTGTTCTGGAAAAAAATGACCACAAATTTAGTGTTGAAGATTACACAGATTCCTTACGGTCCAGTTCTGCAGCTCAGACAGGAGTCCAGGTAGCGTGGTGGTGTGGAGCCAGGTCATAACCACAAGGTCAGCATTTTGGAACTACCAGTCCATCCTCAGGAGAAAGTCGAGGCTCTCTATGCCCATAAAGACCTGTCATCATGGAAACCCACACGGCCAACCCTTCCCTGTCTTACGCGGTTGCTCAGAGTCAGCGCCCATGAAGGGCGGGGAGTCGAATTTGGCTGTTAGGCATGCAGAGGCCTAACACATGTCTCACTGGACTCACATCTAGATGTTGAAAGGGTGGTCTTCTTTCTGACAGCTCAAGGGAGAACCTGATTCTTGCATTTTCTAGCTTATAGGCTCGTTCTCCTTGGTTTGTTGTGGCCTCCCCATCTCCAAAGTGACCATGGTTCAATGGAGGCTTACTCTCTTGGCCTTTCTCTGACACTTCTGTGGTCCCCTTCTCCATCTTTCAAGGGATCCCTATGATAACACTGGTATGATTTCAATATATTAAGATCAGTTGATTAACAGCCATATTCAGATGATGATTGAAAAGCGTGATTCTCACTCTTGGTGGAATAAAATGTCTTATAAGTAATCTCCAAGAAAGAACAAGAAGTCTGCGTGCTTTGTTTTATATTTTCTGTAACCATTTCTAATGCTAGACACATTGCTGGAATATTGTGACTAAAAAGTTGATATGTAAAGCATATGAATGAAAACAGTCTCATAAAAAATAATTTTATCACCCATCAAGAATTCAAAATTGATCTTCAGCTTTAAGAGTGGGAAATTGGGTGGAGTTCTGAACCACGGGCTATTTAAAATTAGAAACATGGAATGTATTATCTAAGATTACTTATGTCACCCTGAAAATTGTAATGTTATAAATGATCTTAAAGATAAGAATCTTATTTAAATATACCTATAAAGATAGGCACACATATTGAAATACCTATAAAATAAATATCCTTTTTATTTAAGTTGGAACATTCACCAAGTGAACTGCACTTTACTTTACACACTGTAAGGAGGGTAAAAAAAATACTGAAAAATTCTCTCAGGGACCCAGGAACAAAATGAGAAGAGGCAGATGATTTCAGTTCAAAATACTTGGTTTGAAGAAGTCAAATAAGTGATAATTCAAGACTACCATATATGTACTATTTTCATACTCATGAGATTTTATGACAAGTATAGTCCAGTCCTGCCTTTGTGAATGAGAAACAGTGACAGTTCTGCCATATATCTAAATCTCATTGCCAGTGTTATGTTCAGCCACCTAATTTGTTAATCTGTACAAATCAACAATCTATGTCTAAGAAAACTGTCCTTCAAATGTATACTTTATTTTTCTCAACAGTATTTCAAATTCTGTACCACTGACTAACCTGATGGTACTAGCAATAGAAATACCCCATGTCCCATGGGAATAGTGTAGAATGTCCTTCACCAGAACACTGATGATTGGATTAGAAGTTCAAGCCTGTCCTCCACTCTCAGGGAGAAAGACGAGACTACATGCTCTCCTACAAATTTACAATCTTTGGAAACTGTGTGCTTCAAGAGGCTGAAAAGCTGTGGCGTTGGTATTTCTACAAAGTAGAAAGCGAAGTGTTTAGTCTCCATAAAGTTTTGCACTTGAAAACCTTATTGGCAGTTTGCTGTGTTCTCCAGGATCACTTCGAGCCAGAATCACAACAAATATAAGTATCTCAGTAAACACATATCTGCATCTTATTTTTGTCTGCCTTTCAGCAAATAAAAATCATGCCTGTAATACTAATGATATCTTTGAATGCCAGGGACCTATGTAAACCATCGCTATATGAAAGGACTTGGATCTTGCACTTAATAATAGGCCCAATATAAGAATAATTCATTCTCATGGCATGATCCTGCTCAATATAGACCCCCACGAGCTGATTACTGAATAGATACCATAGCAAAGTGTGATGCAGAAAGCAGATGGAGCTCAGCTGCCGGGAAGAGTAGCATCTGAAGTCTGAACAACTTGGCATCAGCTAAGTCCACATGGAAAAAGCACACTAGCCTGTGTGGTGAAAGAATTGTAAACAATAAAATCCAAGCCCAAAGGAGGGAATGCTGTGAGAACTTCAATTCTGAACACTTGGTTTGCAGAAGGCTGCCGATGACAAGGGAGATCCCCTCTTCGGTTTCCCTCAGAGCGTGAAGTCTCTGTGCAGCAATCTCTGACTTGGAAGCAGAGATAGGAAAGGCCCTGTTACCAGACAGAGCGCATTGCAAAGGGGATCGATTGCTGCAGTTGTGGTTAGGTCAAAACGTGACATTTTGTCGTTGATCTCCCTTCTGACGCAAGTTAGAATTGCTCCGGTTTTTAATATTTTATTCTTGAGTTGAAGTTTCTTTGTTTTGTTTCATTCTGTCATTGTTTGTGGGCCATTCGTTGCTATTCTGTCTTGATTCTGTATGTTTTTCTTTATGTGAAACTCAGATTAAGTAAACCTATAGTCAGCAAGTGGATTAATGGATGGAAAGGGACATGAAGGGGAGGCTGACAGGAAATGGGAAGCTAGCAATGAAGAGTGCAGGGAAGAAGAAATGTCCTGAAATTGACATTTGGTCATGTTTGCACAACTCTTATAAATGTGATTGAACCACTGAAATGTATTATATGTGGAATGTAATGTATTTAAATGAAACTGTAAAAATAAACTAAAAAAAATTTAAAGAAAACAAAACAAATCATTAGGATTCTTCTATTTAACACAAGACCCACACTACGGAATAATGGTTGATTCTTTGGATCTAAAGACCCAATCAACTCATCATTGGTGGAAAGGGTATAAGCTGGCAAAATCTGAACTCCTTTTCCCACCCCTCTGATGTCTTACTGACACTCAGACCAGCAAGTCCATCAGACAATATTATTGAGGAACTTCTTTGTGCAAGACACTGTGATTAATTCAGGAAAGCAGTTAAAAATTGTTTAGGAAAAAGTATGGTTAAATAGTTCTGTTTCATATATTGAAAGCTATATATATATTTATTTATTTATTTATAAAGAATATATTCTGCCTTTATGAATTATTTGAAGGACACACACACAAGGACAAACATACAAATGGCTATCATTATTTTATAGTTTTATTGGAGGCTCTTATAGATTTTTTTTTGGCATCTCTGCCCTCAGGTGGTGGGAGTAGGAGGCCCAGCCTTTGCTTCATGGAGCTGGAATTGAACCTCCATCCCAGTGAGTCGCAGTCCCGCGCACAACCACTATGTCACCAGGGCTCAGCCTCTTATATATCTTATAACAATCCATACATCAATTATCTCAAGCACTTTTGGACATAAGTTGCCATCATCATTTTCAAAACATTTTCTTTCTATTTGAGCCCTTGGTATCAGCACTTCTTTTTCCCTCTACCTCCCACCCTCATGAACCCTTGACAAATGATAAATCATTGTTTTTTTACTATTTTACACTGTCTGCTTTTTTCCCTTCACCAATGTTTCTGTTGTTTATCCTTCTGGGGTGTGTGTGTTATATGTCAATCCTTCTGATCATTTTTCCTTTTCTCTCCTCCCCCCACCCCCACTTTCCTCCTTCCCTCCAGGTACCGCTACTCCCATTACTGTTCCTGGAGGGGTGGGATGTGGGGGTTCTTTCCTGGATTCCATGTATTTAGAGCTCTTATCTGTACCAGTGTGCATGCTTTGGTCTAGTTGGTTTGAAAGGTAACTGGGGTCATGATAGTGGGGAGGGGAGGAAACATTAAAGAACTGGAGGAAAGGTGTGTGTTTTGTTGGTGCTCTACTGCACCCTGGCTGACTTCTCCATTCCTTGTGACGCTTTTGTGAGGGGATGTTCAATTGCTTACAGATGGGCTTTGGGTCTTCACTCCAGCCCCCCACATTCGCATCAGTATGATTGCTTGTTTGGGTCTTCTGCTGCTTGATACTTGATCTTGTCATCACACAGGCTGGTGTGCTTCTTCCAGGTGTGCTTTGTTGTTTCCCTTCTAGATGGATCCTTATTTATCTTCAAACCTTTAAGACTCCAGGTGCTATATCTTTGAAGGGCTGACCATCATCATCTCTCTTCACATTTGCTTATGCACACATTTTGCCTTCAGTGGTCATGTTGAGAAGGTGAGCATCAGAGAATGCCAGGTTATTAGAACAAAGTGTTCTTGCATTGAGGGAGTGCTCGAATAGAAGGCCAAGGTCCATCTGCTACCTTAATACTTAACAAATGAACACGTGTACATAATTCATGATCCCTATCATTATATATATATATCAATATATATATATATTATATATGTGTACATGCCTATATTTATAGCTATAAATGTCTTTTTCCTCCTATGCATTTCCTCTATTTCCTTTTACTTTCCTCCTGTCTCATTATCATGTGCAATCTTCATTTGACTTTCAGTAATTTCTCCAGGTCACGTTGCCCTTGATCGAATCCCACCAGGCATTCTACCCTTGCTCGCCATCGATTTTAGATCTCTTGTTGTTCCCTTGTCCCTGGGTTTGTTGGCTCAGCCCTCCCATTCCCCGACTTGCCCCTCTTCCCTGTCCCTCTAGAACTGTCGGTCCTGCTTTCTCCTCAGTTCTTATATAGACATACATGAAAAAGAAGAAAAGGTCCTATAAATAGTTCCAGATCTGTCTGTTGACCCTTATGTTTTCTGATGAGTCTGATCAAGTCTATTTTGGGGAATTCTTCGAGGACATCATTGCTTTGCTCCTTTTGTTGCTCTGTTGTGCTCCCTTTGTGTTTTGCCCGTGTGTGTGTGTGTGGGGGGGGTGGGGGGGTGGAGATGGGTGTGTCAGAAAGGGCACGCTTCCCACACTGTGACTCCAGTGCTATCTCCTACAGTGCTGTGGGTCAGTGAGGAGACATCAAGTCTCCTGGTGGGGCCAATCCTATGGTCCTCTCCCTGCCTTAGCTACTCAGATCAGGAGTTTTTTCCTGGGGGTTTGGTGGACTAGGATAGTGTTCTCTCTCTCTCTCTCTCTCTCTCTCTCTCTCTCTCTCTCACTCTCTCTCAGTTTGCTCCCCTGTGAGCTGGCAGGCCCACCACTCTCCTCTCTCCCTGGGCTGTATCTTCAGTGCTGTCACCTATAATGCAATCTTCTGGGGAGGGCATCAGTGTAGCTGGGATTGGGGCAGGCTCTGCAGTTGTTTGTTGGCTGGTTTGTTGCCTTCAAGGCTTGGCATATCAGGTTCATGATCTCCTTACCTTGTGGGAAAGGAAAATGAGTTCCTGAGCTTGAATTGTAAAGATGATTACCTGTGGTCCCCTATCTGTGTAAAAAATGAAATTATTCAGACTTCTGAAATTTGGCATTAACCAGCCAACTTATTGTCATTAAGTTTACTTCGATTTGTAATCATTCCTTTCCTTTTAGAGTAGATTTGTTATCTGTAAAGTTTTTAGTGACTGAGTTTTCTTTTTATCCAAATTATTAAAAAAATAATTTTACTAGGGGCTTGTACAACTCTTATCACAATCCACACATCCATCCAATGTGTCTAGCGTATTTGTTCATTTGTTGCCATCATCATTCTCAAAATAGTTTCTTTCTACTTGAGCCCTTGATATCATTTCCCCCCTTTCTCCCTCCCTCACTCTCCCTTCCTTATGAATCTTTGATAATTTATAAATTATTATTATTTTCCTGTTTTACACTCTCTGGTGTCTTGCTTCACTCACTTTTCTGTTGTCTGTCCCCCAGGGAGGGGTTTAATGTAGATCATTGTGATTGACCCCTCCCTCTCCTCCTTGCCCTCCTAGTATGCTGCTTTCATTATTGGTCCTGAGGAGTTTCTCTGTCCTGAATTCCCTATGTTTCCATCTCTTATCTGTATCAGTGTACATCAAAAGTAGATCATCAGATTTTTCCTGTGAAATGTCTCTGGGGAGCCTCAAACCCCTACCTTTCCCATTAGCAGCCCAGTGTATTAACTGTTCACATCACTTAGGGGCTCCCTATTAGCTTAGAACTTAAGACCTCCTGGATTTGATATGTGTAATAGGCCATAAATGCCAGCTATTTTGCCTAATTTATATACTGTTGAAGGAAGCCTATTAGAGGCCGAAACCTAGGGACAAAAACCCCAGTGTACCTAATTTTAAAAAGTACCTGTGGTGATTCTTTTGATGTATGGTTATTATTCAATTGAAGATCCTCTTAAGTTTTTATGGATTTTTCTAATGGTTTGTCAGCCTATTCATGAGTTGCTCCAGATGGTACTTTCCAGGTTATAATTTTTATTAACCTATTTTATAGGTCAAAGACCTGGAAGCCAAAGTGACTGATTATGCCTTAAACCTGGAGAGGTGATGCTTAATTATTCAGGGGGCAAGAAAGCAATGGAATACCATTTGAAATTTTGCATTTTAATAAGCACATGAGATATAAATATGATTGACTATAGGCTCAGGTCTCCTATGAAGTGGAATATTGCCTTAATAGCCTTTTATTTCTCTCTCTCTTTCTCTATCACACACACACACACCACAAACATATACAGTGCCTTCAGACGTGCACAGTTCTACATGGAGGGGATGTTGAGAAATAATAGCTTCATATTTTGATGTCTGTGACCTTGGTAGGTTGTTTATCCTCCTTAACTATTTATTCCTGGACATAATTCATAGGTTTCTGGTGGGAATCAATGATGCAAAAGCATCAAAACCCAGCTTATAGCGTGATTACCAAGAGGTAGCTGCTGTCATTGTCATGGTTGCTATATACGACTGAGTGCAGACAATAGAACTCATCAAACACCCCCCTCCCCCAACTGATGGACTTGATCTGGCCCACATCTACGAGCTTGAGGGAGCCCATGGGGACCAGTTTCAGAAAAATTGCATGCTAGTTGTTCAACACAGCCCACCTTGAAATTGGCTTTGGTTGAAATGTTTTCACCAAGAAAACCCGGAAAAATGCTACAAATCAGACCCCTGGATCCTCCCTTGACTTACGGGCACATGGCTGTAGGCACATTTCAAACCTAGTGAACCTGTCTTGAGGAGTGGGGTTGCCACAAAGTTTCAGATTTTTAAAGTGTGGTCTTGAGCGAACGTGGTGAGGGCCAAAGGTGATGGAAGAATGAGAGGGGAGATGTCGCGAGCACGCTCTCTCTTTGGTTAGAAACATTTGGCCTGAGGTTTTGGAAGCACTTTTTTCATGTCCTATTTATTGCTACATTCTGGAGTTAGGAAAATCACAGCCCCAGAATTGCCTGAATGTGTGTTTCATGAAAGCAGCTGTTTTTCATATAACTGGGAAAAGTAGAACACACATGTCGTGATAATATTTACAAACACATTTTCTTCTTTGCTAGCTAGGTCACATGGGTCCGTCTCCTTCCTGTTGATTTTCTGAACTGTAGCAGAAGCTTCCTCAATGGTTTCCAGGTATTTTACACCTAGCCAGGTCCTCATTATGGAGAATATATATATATTTTCACGTCCAACCTGATTACTGTTGCTTGAATTGAATCTCATTTCCTCATTAGAAAAATGAGGACTAGTTAGTTGCCCAATATAATTTTTCACTCCATTCCTGAAGCTAACAGTAAAGTTTAAGCTCCCTCATGACCACATATTAAAGCTCCCTTAAGCCCATGCAACTTTTAGTCACATAAAAAGTCTATGTTCAGCACTCTGGGGAGGCTCTGTGTTGGAATCTGCTAGATAGCAGTGAGTATGTTTTAGACATTCTTTTTAGACATTATGACTAAAGGACTTGATGACTTTTAGTATGGTTTGGGCTTTATCAATTATCCAGAGTTTTCACCTATATTTTTCTTCCTGGCTTATTTCTTCCAGGGACACAGTCTCTGTGTACTGTTCCAACTGGAAAAGCATTCTTTATTGCATGACACCCTTGCTGCTTGTCTCTTGAAGGAGCAGTGCCCCGAGCTAACCCCGTGGGTCCAGTGATCCTCTCCTGCTTTGCACATCTACTGCTAGAGACTCACAGTAGTTTCAGGAGGGAGTCCATATGCCTCTGAGGTTAGATATTAGGCAGTTTATTTATAGTTGCTCTAGTTAATTGGCCTGCTCAATTTTGCAGCTTGAAGCTATTAAGGTTCCAAACGTTAGTGGCCAGTCATGTGTGAAGTTATCAAAATCTCTTATTTTCTCCCTGAGTAGACCTGGCACTAGAAAGTTTAGAGTTATATTAATGGTTGTTTTGCAAATTACTGAACAGTACTCGCTGGGCCCAGAAAGCCCTCATTTTTCATGGGGGTGGACAGAGTAGACATACTGTTAACATTTCAGGCACTGGAATTTCTACCAGCTAGCTGAAAGCTGAGTGGCAATGGAGTTGGATTTACGTGGACAATGTCCAATGATAGTTTTTTCTCTCTGAGGCTCAAGATAGCTTACTGCTCTATATCATGGAATATGGAGGGCTTATGCTTCACTGCCAGGGAGAGTGAGCTGATTTTTGTTGTATATTTACCCTGTAAACATAGGCAAGTATTTAGTCATCCCTGATACTTAATGTCCTTCTTTACAGACATGGATAATAGTATTGACTCCATAGGGTTGTAAGAACAATAATATAATAACATAGAGAGATCATAAGTAGGTGATAGCATAATTTATCTTCTAAACTAAGACGCTGTAAAAGTCAAGAGGAAAATTTTTGAATATCTATGCCAGGAAAATTGGTGGAATTTTAACTGGCCTAGGCAAAGTGGAATTATAGTTATATACCTTACTACACAGTTATTGTAACTCTAGTTACTGTAATTTACACTTATAGTTACTTATAATTAACTATAATTATAGTTACACTTATAATTACTTATAGTAATTATGACCTCCTCAAGTGGCAAGGCTGTGATATATTGAGTTGAATCCTGGTTTCAAATAGGAATTGAATAAATATTATCCAATTAATGGAAATTTGGGGGCTTTATTTTCTTTAATCTCATCGATATTTTTCCCTGTGGATCATGGGTCTCCAGAAAAGTATGCCTGTGCCTGGAAAACATGGAAGCCAGAGGCTCTTGGGAAAGAATCTCTGCCTTTGGAACTGCAGGCTGTGTTTGGGAGAGCGGTTAAGGGCAACAATAATGAACCCTCACTGGTTTAGGACTCCAGGAGCAAAACGGATTGCAGTTCTAGGTCTAACCCACACTTCTAATGTTGCCATAGCAAACATATCAGAAGGAGATGGCTTGAAATGAAAGAACAGGTATTCATATTGTCTCAGTTCTGGAAGATAGGTGTCTACATTCAGGGCGATGGCAGAGGTATGCTCTGTCCTTGTAGGAGGATACTGTTTCTCATCTCTTTCAGCTTCGGGCATCCCTGGGGCCTCTTGGCTTGTAAGATCACTCTGTGCGTGTCTCTCCTTGCATGGTTTTCTCTTTTCCTAAGACGCCACTCAGAAATGCTTATGTTCAGGACTCCACCTACTCTGCTATGCTTCCATTCACCAAACAAAAGAAAGTCCTATTTACACATAATAGGGTCACACGCACAGGTGCAGTGGTTAGGACCTCAATGTAACTTCTTGGATTACAAAATTAAATCTTTCACAATGGAAAGCAGGAAGAGCCCAGGAAAGGACTATTTCCTGCAGTAGGTTGGAAAAGAAGAATTCTTTGCATGGGTGTTCTTCATCTGTATTGTACAGAGGGCTTTTCTGCACTCAAAATATGACTCATTTGAACTGAGATCCACTGTAAGTACAACAGAAGAGCCCTGGTGGTGCAGTAGTGAAGTGCTCACTTGCTACCTGAAGAGGTTGGTAGTTTGATCTTGCTTCTGGAGAAGGAAGAGGTGGTAAGGTGCTTCCATACCTATGAAGCTTTGGAAACCCTAAGAGGCAAGTGACCAGATTTTAAGTGGGACACCACTGACCAAGGGGAGGGGGGGGGTCCTGGATTTAAAAAAATCAGTCTATATGGAGCAGCAAAAAATTTTCACAGAACTCAAAAATAGTATTGTAATATATTTACATTGTAATATATTCACATTTACATGCTGCAGATGTTGTTAAATTGCTAAAAAGTGGGGCATCTAGTCACTTTACTGATGGGGCAAGTCTACTCTGTCCTACCAAATGGATGATCAGGAGTTGAAATCAACTCAATCGTAGTGGGTTGGGTTTGCTCCGAGTGTAAAATACACACTGGATTTTGAAAGATTAGCAGAAGAAAGAGTGTACAAGATACCACAAGCAATTTTAAAAGCTAGTACGTGGGAATGGCAATATATTGGACATATCAGATAAAAGAAGATATGGTATTATAAGTATCAACTGCTTTATGTTATTTTATAAATGTACCCAGGAGATTTCAGATCGCACTGGCACTTGCAATGGTGGCTTCCATTGTATTTTTGTCAGACAGTGTAACTATATAGAAAAATAGGGTGGGATCGTTTCCATGAGCCTATATACCCTCATCTTGTAAAGCAGAAGCAGGGTGATTCCCCTTTTCCTAAGTATGCTTCTGCAGAGCCTCCAAGAGCCAGCAGATCTGAGGTTGTGGATTCGAGAAGAGGCAACTGGGATCTGATGGGACCGAAAGTCAGTAACCATCTGGACTACTCTGAGGATGCCTTTACGCCTGCCATTGGGAAGACGAGAAAATGAAAACAGCAAGATTGTTGCCTAGTCCTCTCAGAGCATCCTGTCCCATGCATTTAGGCTGCTCAAGCTTCCTGAATGGAAACCTTGCAATGCCTGATATTGCTTCCACCAAATCAGAGACTGGGTAGTGAAACTAAAATCAAGTTAAAATGAAGACAAAACAAATTAACTGAAGAAACAAGTGAAAATTGCTGGAGACTTTCAGGACTGGTTGGTGATGTGGAGGGTACCAAGAGAGGGAAATGTGTCTGAACTGATCATGAAGCATTTCAATATTATGTGATGTAGGTGCTGATGCCAGCCCGCTTAAGAAATATAAGCAAAGCTAAACTTCTTGCTCATCTAATGTTGTGGATCAATTGATATACAATGGGGCTTCAGAAAGTTCATGGTGGACTGGATTTTTTCCATGGACTTTTGGAAGCCCTGGTCTTATGCTGAGAGTAAGCAGGATAAGCATTCCTTGAGCATGCATAGTGGCCACTTCATCTTTTTCCTCCGTGGTGAAGGCTGAGAACTACCAGGTTTGATTCATCAGCTGCTCAAAGGGAGAAAGACCAAGACCAGGCTTTCTACTCCCATTAAAAGTTCCTGTCTCAGAAGCTCACGGGAGCAGCAGTGCTACCCTGTTCTGTAGGGTCCCGAGGAGTGGGCATCAACTTGATGGCAGTGAGCTCGGACACTGCTTTTTATTTTATCTCCAAGTGATAGCATGCACGCACCCATGTACACTTGCATGAGAATGCAAATTACCTCATTTATTATAACGAACTCCAGACACAATTCAACCTTGGTTTCAATAACTATCTCCTTGTTAAAAGACACGAGAAGAAGTCAGACTGAGGCATTCTATTAAAATACATCTGGTTGCTTGAAAAGAGACCAAATGATGGCACTTAAATAAAATAAAGGTATGTTGCATTGTCATTTTCACAAGATAGAGTGTTTCTACTGACAGTAGGATGTAGGGAATCAAATCCTTTCTATTCTATTGATCTGCCATCTCCTAAAACTTTTCTCTTGGATGCATGAGTCCACATGATTCACCACCATAATGTCCATGTTGCAGTTGATAACTTCGTAATAAAGAGGAAGTGCAGGGCAAGTCATGAGTTTAAAGGACAAGAAGGACCCAGAAGCTGCACGCCAGGCTTTCCCTCATATCCCATTGGCTAGAACATAACCACGGGGCTGTATTTAGCTACATGGGAGTCTTTCGTTTTTAACAACCAGCTGAGATTCATTCAGGTGATTCAGGATAACTATGGTGGCAATGGCCTCTGCCACATCAATGAAAACAAATTTCTTAGCTTCGTCCATTGCTGTAGAAGATAGAAACAGTGCAACACATTATAACTTAAAACCTCTAACCACACCCACTGGTATCAAGCAATTCTGATGACTTTTGGCTCTAAGGGACTGGCTACAGCTGCTCCATGGGATCTTGGAGGCTTAAATCTTTATAGAGGAGCCAGACTCGTCATTCTCCCAAAGAGCGGCTGGTGGCTTCAAACCGTCAACTTTTCAGGCAGCAGTTGAACCCAGGAGACACCACGTTTCTGGTAAGTGGATAGAGTGGTGGCACAACAGGTTAAGCATTGAGCTGTTAGCCTAAAGGTTGATGGTTTGAACCTATCAGCTGCTCTATGGGAAAAACGATGGGGTAGACTACTATCAAGAGGAAAGTCTCAGAGATACTGTGAAGCAGGTTTACTCTTTGAGTCCTGAGGAGTCAGAAATGACCCCATGGCAGCGTTTTGTTTTTGTCAATTGCCTGCACATTAGTGTTTTGAAGTAGTCACCTTTGCTCCCTTCATGTTACTCTCTATGTTCTTACTATTTTTTAAAAAAAGTGTTACTACTAAATCCTAGTCACCTTCAACAACATCTCAAGAATTCAATCAATGTGAAAATAGGCCATTCTTTATTTATCTTTGTTTGTTTATTTATTATATTTATATTCTTTTCATTTTCTGAACATAACTTTATGTGACTTTAATGACTTCTTTTTGCTCTCTTTTTTTTTTTTTTGGTGAAATCTCACATTTCACACATTTAGTACCTTTCCTCCTTTTCCTATTTATCTGTTTTAGCTGATCTTTCCAGGACTGTGTTAGCATCCATGTTTTCATAAGAATGCCTGAGATGTTATTCCATTTCTTCCTCTACTCTTTTAAGGACTCCAGGTAGAGTCTTCAGCTTTTAAATTACAAATCCTGTCTCTCTTTTGTTAGTAGAAACACTTTTTCCCCCTTTTCCATTTTAAACAATAGCATCGATTTACCTTTATTTCATTCCTAAAAAATCCCCCTACTTTTTTCTTTCTGTATAGATTTCAAATTCAGGTCTTTATGAGACATTTCCCTAAGATCTGGTGACTTCCTGTGTGTGCCTTCATTCCCTTTTGTATCTTGTTTCTAGCAACGTGATGGGACTTCGATCAAAAAAATAGGATCTAGAGTAGACCCTACTTCACTTAAGACTGGTTGTTTCAAGTTTTTATGGGATTTTAAAAGGAGACCCATTTCACATCCTCCAAAGTGGTCAGTCTTGAGAGATGGACATCCCCAATTGTGCTCAGTATCTGTCATTATTCATATCTCTTGCTTTAATCTTTATTTTAGAAATTCTGTTTTATATGTGACTTTCATTGAAGCCCATCTTGCCAGAATGAGCCCAGGCATTGAAAACCAAATGAGAATGAGTTTCATGAAGAATCTCTTTAAATTGCTTTTTCAGAAACCTCAATGAGTGACATATGCTTGAGTGATTTAAAATCAGAAAGATTTGCAATTATCTTCTTTACCTTATTACCAATCCCAACCCTGCTTCTTCTTACTCTTTTATTTCTTTCCAATTCTGCCTTCTTGCTGTTTGTAACTCACGCTATTTTTCGTGTCATAGCCTGGGGTGATTTTTTGGTTAATTTTTATTTTTTCAGTGAATATTCTAAGGTTATTACCTTTAGTTTAAAAAAATCATTTTACTGGGGACTTGTACAGCTCTTAACACAACTGATATATCCATCCATGCATATGTCAAGCATGTTTGTATATATGTTGCCATCATCGTTTTCAAAATATTTAAACATTTTCTTTCTACTTGAACCCTTGGTATCAGTTCATTTCCCTCTTCCCCTCCCTCACCATCTCCCTCCCTCCCTCCCTCATAAGCTCTTCAAAATTTATAAAGTTTTTTTTCCCATGTCTTACACCAACTTCTCTCTCTCTTTACCCCTGGGAGGGAGTTATATGTAGATCATTGTGACCAGTTCCCTTTTTCTCTCCACATGTTCCCCTTCCCCTTCTGGTATCACTACTCTCTTTATTGGTCTTTAAGGGTTTCTCTGTCCTGGATTCCCTGTGTTTCCAGCTGTTATCTGTACCCATGTACATACTCTGACTTGGCTGGATTTGTAAGGTAGAATTGGGGTCATGTTAGTGGAGGGGAAGAAGCATTAAAGAACTTGAGGAAAGTTGTATGTTTCAGTGGTGTTATACTGCACCTTGACTGGCTCGTCTCTTCATTGTGATCTCCCTGTAAGGGAATGTCCTATTGTCTACAGGTGGGGTACAGGTCTCCACTCTGCCTCCTCTCTCATTCACATTGATATGGTTTTTTTGTTCTGGGTCTTTAATGCGAGATTCCTCATCCCTTGGACACCTCATGATCACATAGGCTGGCGTGCTTTTTCCTGGTGGGCTTTGTTACTTCTCAGCTAGATGGTTGCTTATTTATCCTCAAGTCTTTAAGACGCTAGGTCCTCTATCTCTTGATAGCCAGGCACCATCAACTTTCATTACCACATTTGTTTATGCACCCATTTTGTCTTTAGTGATTGTGTTGAAAAAGTGAGTATCACAGAATGCTGGGTTATTAGAACAAAGTGTTCTTTTCTTGAGGGAGTACTTGAGTCTGCTACCTTAATACTCAGCATGTAAATATATGTACATAGAATCATTTGTCTATTGTTATATATAAATATATTTACACACGTACATGTCTACATTTGGACTTCTGTAAATGTCCTCCCAATTGTTTCCTCTATTTCCTTTTACTTTCGTCTTGTCCCACTATCATGTTCAGCTTTCATTCAGGTTCCAGTAATTCCTCTTGGCTACAATGCCCTTGATCTACCAAGTAGCCTATGCACTGCTCACCATCAATTTTAGGGGGTGGGTTTCTCACAGTTCACGTGCTTAGCAAAATTTACTAATAAATCCTAATTATAAATGCTCTGTTCTTATGTACACAATTATCAACAGGCTGGAAAAATATGGCTCAGAATATTCATTCTGATATAATAGTTCCTCTTCTGCCTTTGGAAGAAGACCTTGAGTTGTATTAGATTTAGGACAACTTCGTTGAGGAAATTTTTGCTTCTTTAAAGTAATGTACATTTAAAACCCATGAGATGAGGTAGTAGAAAGCCTTATCTCTCTCCTGCGGAGACACTCATGTAGTGTAATGCCTGATTTTGTGGTTAGCAGATCAATGTGTAACTCATTACACCATTTAAGTCAAAATTATTTTGATTTCCTATGAAATGAAATTAAATGCAAGTTCTCATTTACACACTGACTTATAGAGTTATGAAGAGCATGTTTGTTAATGCATACTCATTGTTTAATTCCAATTTGAGTACACAAAATAAGCTTGAACAATGTTGAGCTACAGTTATCACCATATATTATAATGGTGAAGAATTCTTTCCTGTTGGTCAAACAGGAGAATTATTGTTTTCCTCTCATTTTAAATTTCATTTAAATATTCTTTTTCAGCTTAGGAAATACATACCAATTCAGAGTTCTTCACATAACTTGCCTATTTAGAGATAATTTATTGAAGTGATTATCATAATCAACCCATATTTGGAATAAAGTTAGTAACTGGGCTTCTTGAACTAATGTAAGCAATCCACTAATGGTGAATTATCTCAGGGTGAATTATTGTTCTGAGGGTTAGAGGATTTCTAAAGTTATAAAGTGATTATCAGGTGTGCTATATGAATTCTAAATGCACAAAACATATTTTGTATACATGTGGGAAAATTAAGTACCAATGGGAAGCAGTGTTTGAAAACGAGTGCACTGTTTTAAAAATATGATATGAAATAATATAATAAAATATACATAAATGGACAATGCTATTGAATCTTTGTTATATATTGAAAAACCAATATACATATGCTTAAAATAATTAGCATGCTCAGAGTCTCAAATCAGAATACTATTTTAAATAGCTCACAAAACATTTCTTAGTCATCACCCCAAAGCAATAAATCTATCTCATAGGGTAATTTTCTTTTCCTTCGTGTTCTTTTCCAAAGCCTGTTTGTGTTATTAAAAAGTTCCACATTTATACTGTGGTGGAGTCCAATTCTGACTGGCTATACAGTGGGTTTCCTCTCTACTCTCCAGTACTTTATTATTCAAATTTGAAACACAGAAATATCACACTAATTTTCAATCCCAGGAAATCTAACAATGCATTCCATGCCACACAACATATTCAGATGTTCATATAATAAAATTTATCATCAAGCTGGAAAAAATATAAGGTAAAGACACAGCCACTGAATTCTCTTACAGAGGCTGGTCCTCCACAAAATAATCTTTTTATTTATTACCATAATACTATGAGGTAGGTGTTATTAGATCATCTTATTATAGGTTAGAGAACTGTATCAATCAGGGTTTCATCAGGAAACAGATTACACATTAAAATCAAGATAAACCAAGGATAAACCAAGTAACGAAAATACTATTTATCATAGTCTTTCTCAAGATGAGGAGACCATAATGAAATTTCCTAAGTTGGGTCACTGCAGAGTTGCTACCAGAACAAGGCTAAATGGAACAGGAGAGGATGTAAAGGGGCTATGCTTCATGTAAACAGAGAAAGGATGACCTTTTTGTGGACACAAGGTCATTTTAGAACTCACTGCCATAGTGCAGGTGCTGGCTCCCAGTGAACCCCCGTGGTTTTCTCACACTGAGGGGAGTAGAAAGCCCAGTGTTCTGTTCATGGAGCTGCTGCTGATTTTCAAATGTGATAATACGATGAGAATCACTACCCAATGCTTACACATTCCGCCACCAGTGCCGTAGGTAAAAACAGAATTATAGCTCATTGCTTCAGTCATTTATTTGACTTTTCTTTTTCACATGACAAATAATTGCCTTAGGTGTCATCAAGAAGATTACGACTTATAGCAACTCTGTGTACAATGGAAAAATGCTGCCTGGTTCTAGATCATCCTCATAATTGTTCTTATATCTTAACTATTTTTTGGGGGGGGGAGCATCACTGCCCTCTGGTGGTCATGGGAGCTACCCAGCTTTGCTCCTGGAGAGCTGCTGCTGGATTTGAACCGCCAAGCCCATGGGCCACAGTCCCGCATTCAGCCCCTATCCGAACCATTTTTGTAGCCATGAAATCAATTAATCTTGTTGAGGGTCTCCTTTTTTATTTTTCCCCCCTGACCCTTTTCTATGACTGATATCCTTTTCCAGGGGTTGCTCTTTCCTGATAGCATATACAAAGCAATTGAGACCAAAGCCTCACTATCTTAGTTCCTAAGGGGCATTATGGCTATACCTTTTCAAAGACAGATTTATTTGTTCTGCAGGTCGTCCACTATACTTTCAATATTACTTTCAAGCAGCACAATTCCATGCATCTTTTATATAGTCTTCCTTATTTATTATCCCATTGCATATGCATCTGGCAATTAACAATACTACTGCTCGGGTGAGGGCACTTTAATCTTTCAAGTGACACTCTCGCTCTTCCATGTTTTAAGAGGTGTTGTGCAACAGATTCAGCGATAATTTAATCAGTTTTCCCTAATTCATTGTCCAGATTTTACATTCATATTAGATGATGGGTGATGGATGGGGTTTTGGGAGCACTTCAGTCCTCGATGTGATTTCTCAACATTTAAAAATACTCTGTTACATTTCTTGACTACTGCTGCTGTGAGCATTGTGGATCCCAACAAAATGTTTTCTTTTCTCCATTTATTATGATGCTGTCGAATGGCCAAGATTTGTAAATTTTGGTTCTCTCTCCTTTGAGTTTCAATCTATACTGAAGGCTGAAATTTTTGAGTATCATTAAAATCCAGGTAGAATTACTGGTGCCTTCTCCAAAAGAAACTTTATAATTAGCATTTAAAGATTCCAAACCTAAATAGGAAATCTATTTTTTACATCTTGAAAAATTGTTTCAAATTGCCTGAAAGGAAAATCAATGTTATAACAAGTAACTTAAAGCCAGGAAATTGTTTTTCCTTTTTATGAGCACCAATCATTGCCAGTAATAACTGTAAAAATAAAGTGGAAATGCAATGTCATTTGCAGAGATGATTGAAAAATTAATATTATTTCAATAGATTTCTGCCGGATATAAAAAACTGTTCCTGAAACACCACCAAACCACAACTAGAAACATAAGAATACAATCATGAGTCTATTTTTCTAGTGGATTTTACTTTAATTAATAGTGATTGGGATGCAGGAGATGATTTTATTGGATAATTATCTAAATGAATCATTTATTTTCTCAATAGACTCACCCACTTCCCCCAGTTTGTCATCTATAATTTATTCTTATTAGAGAACTAGTTAATACAGTGATAGTATGTAAATATAATTACAAATAAAAAGACCAATTATTTAAGTTAAAAGTTATAGCTAACATTTAAATCAGGCTAATCTTATATTCTCTTTATTAGTCAGTAGAATGACTGAAAATTAGTTTTCTAAAGGATGAGGATATTTTTGACAATATGGTGAGATGTTCTATGTGATACATAGAACATAGTGAACTGCTGCCATTTCTGCAATGGTGTCTATTTTACGCAAGGAATTTGGCGAAAGTTTATCCAAAGATGCAGTTAACTGTTGCTGATTCAAAGTTAAGTATCTATTAATGTATCAATTTTAAATGTGAGAGACAAATTGTCAACACAATTTATGTAGATAAAGAAATTGAACATTATATACAATATTTTATATTTTTACTTTAGCAGCATTTGCTAAAAGAAAATATATGAAAATGTGTTTGTTTCTCCTGTTCAGGACATTCATAGTTATTTTTATCTACCAAATTTTAAGCATGCTTAAATAAATACCAGTACTACTACTTTCTAACTGTTCAATGTAAAATGATAATAATTATAGATCCTATTCCAAAGGGTTATGTGAAGAGTGAGTGCATTCATGTGTAAGAAGCTCTTAGCACAGCCTTCCATGACATTCACAACTACTGGTTCTGCTCTGTCTTGTCAGGGCACTATGAGTAGAAATTGTCTCCACCAAAACAAAACAAAACCAGCCTCACTGACATTGTCTCAAAACTGTCTCTTAGCCACCAAGTAGAACAGGGTACGTGTTGCCATCTTCATTTCCAAATATTTTCCACTTGAGCCCTTGGGATAAGCTCCTCTTTCCCCCTCCTTTTTCTTCCTTTAATGAATCATTTTATTGGGGGCTCAAACAATTCTGATCATGATCCATACATTCATCAATTGTCTGCAGGCTACATTTGCACACTTGTTGCCATCATCACTCTCAAAACATCCTCCCTCCACTTGGGCCACCAGTACCAGCTCCCCATATTTCCCTCCCCTCCCTTCTCCCCCTCCCTCATGAATCCTTCATAGTTTACAAATTATTACTTTTTCATGTACACTGTCCGGTGTGTCCCTTCTCTCACTTCCCTGTTGTTTGTGCCCCAGAGAGGAGGTTATATGTAGATCCCTGAAATTGGTTTCCCCTTTCTATTCCATTATTCCTCCACCCTCCCAGGATCATCACTCCCACCACTAGCCCTGAGGGAACATCTGTCCTAAATTTCCCAAGTTTCCGACTCCAGTGTACATCCCCTGGTCTGGCTGGATTTTGTCTGGTAGAATTGGCATCATGATAGTGAGTGGGAGGAAGCATTTGAGAACTAGAGGAAAGTTGCATATTTCATTGTTACTACACTGCACCCTAACTGGCTCGTCTCCTCGCTGCAACCCTTCTGTAAGAGGATAACTCTTTATGGGAGTAGAAAGACCTGCCTTTTTCCCTTGGAGCAGCTGCTGGTTTTGAACTGCTGACTTTCTGGTTAGTAGCCCAGTGAGTAATCCAGTGCACCACCAGGCCTGCTCATCAACTCTATAGCAGGAAGTTATGTATGGTTAATGGCACTCTGCTGCCCATACTGCAGTGTGAGTCATATTCCCTTATTGGCCATTATTTTTTCCTTTTTTATCTATCAATTTATTTTTTTAATCATTTTATTGGGAACTCATACAACTTATCACAATCCATACATCTGTCTATTTTATGTTAAGCACATATGTACATTTGTTGCCCTCATCATTCTCAAAGCAGTTTCTATTGAAGCCTTTGATATCAGGTCCTCATTTTTCCCTCCCTCCTGGCTTCCCCCTCCCTCACAGCCATTCTTTTATATAATTGTTGTGGTGGTCATGTGCTTATGTTAATTTCATTATTGAGATGTAGGGGTGGAGTCTAGCCTGTTAATCTGGAGATAGCCTTTGGGTAGCCAATGAGGCCTCCGTGTGGGCATAGCTTTCTCCTGAGACTTCTGGGAAGTCTCATGATATTTCCCTCGTGGAGATGAGAAGCCATTTCCCCAGTTGTTGGGAGTTAGTCTCAGAGACCACTAACTGGGGACAAGACAAGATGGAAGCCTCCCAGGAGCAGGAGGAGCCGGAGGAGAAACCACATGGCCTTACCCTGATGGAACCAGACCTTTTAAGCTGGAGAAACCACGGGGAGACCTCTGCCAGTGTGGAGTTGCTTCTACTGCTGCTGGATGCTGTTGATGGACCCTGAGCCTTGGAAGCAAGGAACCATGGGGAGACTCCTGCTGGCACTGGGACTCTGCACCCACTGGCCATTGGACTTATAATTTTGAACTGAACTGGGTTGGGAGGCTTTCTCAATGTTCTATTCCTTTTGTATATAAACCATTCCCCTTTATCCATATGTGAGTCTATGTATTTGTTTCTCTAGTCTACCCTGGACTAACACAATTGTTTATATAATACTTGTATTAAGTATTAACAGTATATAAAATTTTATATCCCTAAGTCATCACAAAGACATTATGGTGATTTAAAATTTCCAAGTTTCATTTTGCTATTATGAGACACTTCAGTGTTCATTGAAAATTTCCATTATCTTTTAATTTAATTTTTTCAATAAATTTAGGGAAGGCCCCTCAGAATAAAATTAGAGAGCTCACAGGATCTTTAAAAGAGTGATGGAAGGAGCATAAGATGAGACACTCTTGCCTTGCACCTAAGGAATATATATATTTTTTTCTGAACTCCATCAATAAGTAAGCCACTTACTCTCTCAGGTTTCCTTTCTTTAGTTATGAATGGGTATAGCAGGACCCTTGAGAGAAGGCATATACATATACACAATGTTTTCTTATTATGGAGGACCATTGAAATCCTCATTTTACTTCTCCAAACCAATTGCTTGGGAACCTTTCATTCCTTTCCGAAACTCTGGTGTGGTTTATTTTCTACTGAATTTCTACTCTTTGAGTTGAGCTGAAAACTAGAAAGGGGAGCAAGAGAAGGGACCCAAGAATCACTTTTAGAGCAACTAGAAAAGTGTCTACTAATTCATCTATTTGACACTGGAAGTTCCCTAGTCAGGCCCAGCAATCACAGAGGCAGTAAACATTTCATTCACCCCGATGGCACAGTTATTTCTCACATCATTAGCTCAGAGTTCATTCCAATGTGGGAATCCCATGCCAGGAGCACAGTTCATTCCACGTCTAATTCAAAACACCTGGTTGCTTTTGGCTAGAGGCCACGTCCTGGGGCTGGCTCATCTGTGGACGAAAGCCTGAGTTTACCTTGCCTTCACTGCAACAGCAAACGCATCTCAAGGAAAGATTAATTTTAGTGGAATGTGGCCAAGAAAAACAAACCTGAGACTTTAAAATATTAAAAACCAATTAGCTGAGACAATGGGAAACCCACATTGGCCCCGAAGTAGCTGCATTAAGGAAGCAAGTCCTGTTAGACATCCTCTGCAAGATACTGGGAGGGAGGAGAAGATACTTTGCCAGGGTAAGGTGATCCAATACAATTGTAGGGTGTTAAGATGGGACTGGGTTATCAGAATTTACTAATGTGAACATCTCCGTAGTTGGTAACAATGCCCCACAGCTGAAGTTGACTGGATTTTTCAGAAAAAGAAAAAGGAGCATGTGGCCACCACACCTTAGCTGGATAAAGGAAAATGTCCATTCTGTGCTGGGCTGATGCTCTGCTATTGCATCTGGTCTGTGGTTGTGCTGCTCAGTTGAATAGCCCAGTTCTGAGAATGTCAGGCCTGTTCACAGGACTGTGGTGCATTTGTTCACATTTATATATACATCTATAAGAGTACAGCTTTCTGAGTACCCCGATTCCTTTGCCATGGAGTCAATTCGAAATCAGAGTGATCCCAGAGTATTTCTGAGATTCTACCTCTTTATGAAAGTAGACAGCCTCATCTTTCTCCCATGGAATGGGTGGTGGATTTGAACTGCCACACCACAGTGACACCCTGGCTCCTTTTTGAGTGCTTTCAAACTGGGGCAGCTTCCTTTGTGGGGTATATAAATCTCTCTCTCTCTCTCTCTCTCTCTCTCTCTCTCTCTCTCTCTCTCTCTCTCTCTCTCTCCATATTGGTACTTGTAGTGCAAGAAGAGGATTTTTCCAGTTGGGACTTTGTTAGCTCATCCTTGGCTTCATCATGACTACTCTTTTCTTCCCTTCCTCCATTCCCAAGGGTGGTGGAAACACAACCTCCCACTTCCCATTTCCCAAAAGATGACATGCCAATAATATCTTTGCTTCACAACTGCCAAACATAACTTCATTTCAGCTCAATGAATCTTTTCTTAAGTGATTCTTGATCAATTCCTTCTGGTCATGGTTCTTGGAAGTGCAGAAATAAAAGCATCTTGATTTTAGCTGACTTCCACCCAAAGATTTCTTTACAGATCAGTTTTAGCCTCCATGCTTGTCATAGCCTCTGTCCTCACACAAGATGACTTTTTCCATTTGCCACAGTCTTTCTCCATTACAATAATCTTACTACAAGGCTCTGATATAATTATTAATTAGTAATACTGATGATTACCTGCAAGAAAAAAGTGCATGAACAGGGAACTGCCAGAAATTCAGGAAAATTTAGAGGAGGATGTGGAAAAGGGATTTAATTACTGCTGTCAGATGAATCCTGGCTGAAAGCAGACCATGCTAGAAAGATATTGTTATATTTTCTGTGCAAAAGCATTTGTCTACATAGATCATATCAAACCATGGATAGATTTGGGAAGAATGGGAATTCTAAAGACTTCATTGTGCTGATGTGAAACCTGAACATGGATCAAGAGGCAGTTGTGTGAACAAAACCAGGGGATACTGCATGGGACAGGTACACCATCATGGCTATGTACCCACTGTGCACCCACTGTGGCTTCTTCAGCTTCAGGTTGGGACATTCAAGCTCTAAGCACAGGACTCAGTATGAAGTCTCCAAGATGGTGCTGGCATCGGGACACCTCTCAGCCCCAAGACATGATATTTTGTATCACCTCATCTGCATGTGAAAATCAGACTATGAATAAGGGAGACTGCCTGGAATAAGTATGTTGGAATTATAGTGTTGATATAAACTATTGAAGTACCACTGACTGACAGATGAACAAACAAATCAGCCTTGGAAGAAGTACAGCCATAATCCTTCTTACTTAGAAGTCAGGATGTGTGTGGGACACCGAAAGGTTTTCCCCCAGCTTGTCAGGCTGTTTGCCAGCACATTGTGAGTTCAACTGCCTAGAGTTATTCTCCCTGAGGGCATTCAGCCATCTAGAGGAATCAGACTGTCTATTCTGTCCCACCCTAAGTGGGTCCACTCCCTTCTAATAAGGAGAGAAATTGTCTTCCTGAAGGAGAACCCAGAGCCACTCAAGGAGGACCAAGGTTAGGCTGCCATTTTGAGTCTAGGGTCCTCTTATCTTGTCACATGTGAACCCCATAACCCCTACCCTTCCAATTGTGTGTACACCCCCAGATGACCCCCCCCTCCCATTGCTTGTATCCTGTGACACAACCCCTTCCTGTTGTGTATGTGGTCACCTGTAATCAGGGGAGCTTATACATTCCCTAAGGAGATATAAATCTTGGTTAGAAATAAACTCAAACTCTTTCCTCAAAGGAGAAAAAAACCACATAATGAGCAAGAAAGAAAAGACACCCATCACCATTTAAAAAGCAGGGAAGAAATTCATGTAATGGAAAAAGGAGATATTTGCACCCAGAACAAAGTCAGGTCGGGTCTATAGGGAAGTCAACTGATGAAGTATTGTGTTTGTTCCAGCATAATCAAGATTACAATGGTCCCTGCCAGAAAATAAGGCCGATTGGAACTCTTGCCTGTGGCTAGGGCAGCTCTGCCAGTGGCTTAGTCTTTGATACTCTGTATAGGGGTTTAGGGCTCCCATTATCCTCCATAGCCTTTTACAAATTGGGTCTTCATAATTTTTAGCTCTGATACATTTCCCTTTGCAATATTCAAGTTTTGTAATTGTCATATTTGGTTCACACAAGCTGGTGTGCTTCTTCCCTGGACTTAATCGACTCACTTACATGGCTGCTCTATTGAATACAACCCTTTAAGACTCCAGACACTGTTCCAAATTGATAGCCAGGCACCATCTACTTACTTCACCACACTTTGCTGTAGCACCCTTATCTTCAGTGATCATTTCAAGAAAGTGAGTTATCAGGGCCATGTTATCAGAACTCACCATTCCTGAGTTGGGGATACAGCTTATTTATTTTTATTTTAATAAATCATTTTATTGGGTGCTCTTCCAGCTCTTTTTAGAACAATCATTTTATTGGGAACTCGTACAACTCTTATCACAATTCATCCATCCATCCATCTATCCATCCATCCATCCATCCATCCATCCATCCATCCATCCATTGTGTCAGCCACATGTGTACATTTGCTGCCATCATAATTTTCAATGCATTTTCTTTCTACTTGAACCCTTGGTATCAGTTTCTCATTTTTCTCCTCCCTACCCCACCCTTCTAACCTTATGAACCCTTGTAAATTTATAAATTAGGTCTATTTTCATATTTAAAAATGTCCGTTATCTCCTGTCAGCCATGTTTCTGTTGTTCATTTCCCTGGTGAGGGGGTGGGGTGGGGTTGTATGTCAAACATTGTGATCAATTTCCTCTGTCTCCCTCTTTACCCTCCACCGTCCCCCTACCCTCATGGTATCACCACTCTCATTATTGATCCTGAGGGGTTTATCTTTCCTGGATTTTGTGTGTTGACAATTCTTATCTGTACCAGTGTACATGCTCTGGTCTAGCCAGATTTGTAAGGTAGAACTGGGCTCATGATAGTGGGGTGAGGAAGCACTAAAGAAGTAGAATAATTTTTTTCGTTTTGTTGGTACTATACTGCACCCTGACTGACTCATCTCTTCAGTTTGACCCTGTTAGGGGATGTCCAATTGTCTATAAATGGGATTTGCGTTTCCATTCCAATCCCCCTTGTTCACATCAAAATGGTGGTTTGGAGTCTTCAGATGCCTGATCCCCGATCCCGTGGACAACCAAGATCACATGGATTGATGTGCTTCTTCCATAAGGGCTTTTTTGCTTCTCTGATAGATGACCCCTAGCTTGACTTCAAGCCTTTAAGACCCAAGATGCTCTGTTTTTTGATAGCTGGGCACCATCCACTCTCTTCATCACATTTATCCACTCATTTTGTCTTCAATGATTATGTCGGGAGGGTGAGTATAAAAAAGCTCAAGGTCATTCTTGGTTTCTTGTAATAGGGTTATGTAGTTCTTCTTGTACAAATCCCCCCTGCCCCCCAAGTGGGAATGTTTTTGTCTTTTCTCCATTCACTACTACATTGGCTGTTGGCTTTTCATATATGGTTTTTATTATATTGAGGAATTTTCCTACAATTCCTATCTTCTTGAATGTCTTAAACAGGATTGGGTGTTGGATGTTGTTGAATGCTTTTTCTGCATCTATTGACATTACCATGTGGTTCTTATCTTTTTTTTTTTTTTTGTCAACATGGTGAATGATGTTGATGGAGTTTGGGCTGTTGAAACATCTCTGCATCCCTGGAATGAATCTCACTTGATCATGGTAAATTTTTCATTTTACATACTTTTGTCTTCTATTGACCAATAATTTGTTAAGGATTTTTGCATCAGTGTTCCTTAGAAATATTGGTATATAGTTCTCAATTTTTGTGGAACCCTTGCCTGCTTTAGGTATCAGTGTTTTGCTAGCTTCATAGAAAGAGTTTGGGCGTTTGCCATTCTTTTCTATGCTCTGGCAGAGTTTGTGTAGGATTGGTGTCAATCTTTCTTGCATGTTCGATAAAATTCTCCACTGAAACTATCTGGTCCAGATGATTTTTTTAGTTGGTAATTCCTTGATAAGCTTATCTATTTCTTCTATTGCTATGGGTCCCCTGAGGTTCTTGTCATCCATTTGTGATAATCTAGGGAGGGATTATTTTTCAATGTATTTGTCCATGCATTCCAAGTTGTTAAATTCAATGGAGAACAGGGCTTCATAGTACTGTGAAATTAACCTCTTCATTTCCTTGGGGTCTGTTGGAATTTTCCACTGTTTCATTCCTCATCCTGGCAATTGATGTTTGTTCCTTCCTGTCTTAGGTAGGCTTGCCAATGTTCTATTGACTCTGTTAATCCTTTCAAAGAATCGCATTTTCTTGCTGCATTGATTTTTTGCATTGTTTTCTTATTGTCCCACTCATTTATCTCTGCCTTGACTTTTATTATTTCTTTTCTCTTGCTTTTGGTAGCATTATTCTGTTGACTGTGCTCTAATTTCTGGAGGCTTTGTGACAAAATGTCAATCTTAAGTTTTCTTCCTTTTTCATGTGTGCATTTATCACTATCAAGCTTCATCTGATAACTGCTTTTGCTGTATCCCAAAGGTTTTGGTATATTATATTCTCATTATCACTGGTTTCTAAAAACTTCTTAATTTCATCTCTGATCTGGACCAGTCCCCATTCATTTTGCAGTAGGGAGTTATTCACCCACTATTTATTTGCCCTTGTTTTCTTAACTTTTTTTTTTTTTGATTTCCAAGTTTATGGCACAGTTGTCTGAGAGAGAAGTGTGAGTGATCTATATGTGTTTGAATTTACTCATGCTCAATTTGTGCCCCAACATGTAGTCTATCTTTGAGTATGTGTCATACGTACTTGAAAAGAATGTGATCTTTTCTTTCCTTTTCTTTTTGCATTTGGGTAAAGAGGTCTAAAAATGTCTATTAGGTCAAGTTGCCTAATTGTAGAATTTAGTTCTATAGCTTCCTTGTTAAGCTTCTTTCTCTGTGATCTATCTTTCTTGAAGAGCAGTGTATTAAAGTCACCTACCATGATGATCCCGTTCACCATTGATTGTAGATCTTTTGCTTTTTTTTGTCCCTGAGTTTGTTGACTCCCATCTCTTTTCCCCACCTTTTCTTCTCTATTGCCCTCCTAAACCCCTCAGTCCCATTGTTTTTGCCTTCATTTTATTTATCCTGCCTGTCTTATATAGATAGGCATGGGAATAAAGAAAACAAAACAACAAAGCAAAAAATAGCCTATGAATAGTTACAGGTCTGTCTGCTGACCCTTATGAATGAATGTTTTCTGATTGGGTCTGATGCAGTGTCAAACTCTGTCCCCCAAGTCTGAAGTCTATTTACAAAATTCCTCAGTCACTTTGTTTCCTTTGCTGCTCTGTTGTACTCCCTTTGTGTTATGCTCTGGTGTGTGTGTGTGTGTGTGTATCAGACAAGGCACAATTCCTGAATTATGTCTCCAGTATTAAGGGGGGGGGCTACAGTTAAGTAGAAGCCCAGACTCCATCTGCTTGTCCAAAGGATTTGCACAACTCAGTTTTACTTTGGCTATTGTAATATGAAAAAATCAAAACCCTATATGAAAAACTGCCTCAACAGTAGCCATAAGCCAACCAGTAACCAAGCAAACAGTATACATGTCCACACAAAAAAGAAAAAAAGAAAGAGATAGTGAGAAAAAAAAGAAGCAAACTGCAAGCAGGAATATAAAAACTCATACAAACAAAGAAGTACAGTATGGTCAATCCCCCCCTGCGGCATAAGTCAATTGCCCTATTATCATCATCAATTTTCTCAATGACCCAGAACTCCTCACCATATTTTTTTTTACTTGTGTGCTGTGATAATAAAGAAACTGACATATGAAGAAAAATGTGGCATCAGGATGGGAGGAAGTCTTATTAACAACCTGCTGTATGCAGATTGCACAAGTTTGCTTGATAAAAGTATGAAGGACTTGAAGCACTTGATGAAGTTCAAGATTTTAGGCCTCAATATGGATTACAACAACTCAATATAAAAAAAAAGAAAACCAAAGTCTTTACAACTGGACAAAATCATACTAAATGTAGGAAATCTTGGTCATCAAGGATTCTGTCTTGCTTGGCCGCACAATCAAGTCTCATGGAGCCAGCAGTCAAGAGATAACTAATGTACTGCATCGGCTGAATCTTGGGCACAAGGTCTCTTCAAAGTGTTGAAAATCAAATCTATGCTCTTTTGAGAGCTAAGATGTACTTGACTTAGTCCATGTTATTTTTGATTGCTTCATAGATGTGTGAAATTTGGTCATTATATAAAGATTGAAGGAGAATCCATTCATTCGAGTTATAATATGGCAAGGAATAGTGAAAGTACCATGGACTGCTAAAAGCACAGACAGATCTGTCTTAGAAGTATAGTCGGAGTGCTCCTTAAATACAGGGAGATTTTGTTTCACGTACTTTGACATGCTATCAGGGGAGACACATTTCTGGAGAAGACATCATTCTTGATAAAGTACAGGAACAGCAAAAAAAAGAGGAGGGCCTTAGAGAATATGTGTCAGCACAATGCCTGCTGCAATGGAATCTAACGTCAGACAAATTGCGAGGGAAATGCAGAATTGGTGATGTTTGTACATAGGACTGTCTTGATGACACCAAACAAAAACAGTATTGATGATAAGGAACACCTGGTAGCATAGTGGGTTAAGCATTGAGGCACTGTAGGGTCAGTGCACAAGGTCAGCAGTTCAAACCTACCCCATGGCACCAGAGAGGAACAATGAAATTTCCTACTCCTGTAGAAGGTTTGCATCTTTGGAAACCCACAATAGGCAGTTCTACTCCATCTCCGTGAGCTAGAATTGACTTATAGCAAGGATAGAGTCTAGATAATTGAAAAAGAGGAGCCACGATGGAGTACTAGCGAGAGAAAAAGAGGTAAATAGTGGCTCAACTATTTTCTAGCATGGGTGATAGATTTGATGTGTTAGTCCAGGTAGACTAGAGGAACAAATTCATAGACACGCATATGGATATAAGGAAAAGCTTTATATACAAGAGGAATGGGATATTGAGAAAGCATCCCAGCCCAGTCCAGTTCAAAGTCATAAGTCCGATAGTAGTCCATATCCCCGTTACCAGTCGATAAAGTCTCCTTCTGACTACAACGTCACAGGCCAGTGTGTGCAGAGTCCTGGTGCCAGCAGGGTTCTGCCCAGGGCTCCTCACTTCCAGGGCTCAGGGGCCATCAACAGCATCCAGTGGTGGTAGAAGCAACTCAGCATTGACAGCAGTCTCCATGTGACTTCTCAAGTTTCAGAGGTCTGGTTCCATCAGGGTAAGACCGTGTGGTTTCTCTGGCTCCTCCTGCTCCTCAGATGCTGCCATCTTGTCTTGTCCATAGTTCATTGTCTCTGATACTAACTCCCAACAACTCAGGAGCTAGCTTCTCATCTCTATCAGGGAAATATTGTGAGATTTCCCAGAAGTCTCAGGAGAAAGCCATGCCCACACGGAGGCCTCATTGGCTACTCAATGGTTATCTCCAGATTAACACGCTGGACTCCACCCCTATATTTCAATCATGAAATTAACATAAGCATGTGACTGCCATAGTGCATAATCAAATGTGGTGAAGAAAGCTGTGGTAGTTCTATAATTGTCAGTTTAAGCATAAAGTATGTAGGAGCAGAGCCTAGCCTGTTAATCAGATCATAGTCAATGAGGCATCTGTGTGGGCATGGCCTTCTCCTGAGAATTTTGGGAAATACTGGCACTTCCTCCTTGGAGTCTGGAGATACACTCTCTCTGCTCACTTCCTGCAAGACATTCCTGAGGAGAAGCCACCTGGATCAACCCTGATGCAACCCTTGGAACTGGAATAGCCACCTGTACCTTCGTTGAGATGCTTACACCACCACTGTATTTGCTGAGATGCTTACAACACCGCTGGATCCAGACTTTCTACCCACAGACCTGTGGTCTACATTCAGCATCATTGCATGTGTTTCATGATTCTGAAGAGGAATGTATAGATTTCTGTCAGACATATGGGCTAATATTGTACTTATGGACTTGATCTGGATTAGGTTGGGGTGTTTTCTCAATGTTCATGTCCTCTTGTATAGAAACCCCTCCATTATATACATATGAATATCTCCATGAGTTTGTTTCTCTAGTCTACCCAGACTTACACAAAAGCAGAGGGTGTCCACCTATTAAAAGACAGAACATCTGGAATCCTAAAACCTTGAGGCCAAATAAGGGGCCATCTCATAGAGAATCAACAAAGACCGAATGGAAGAAGCATAACAGCTTGTGTGATGATGTGACATTGACAGGAACAGGCATCAGAAGTTCAAAAATAAACAATCTCATTGAGATGAAGCAGTGGAGTGCAAGTAGAGGACCAGAGTCTGTGGATAATCAGACATTCTCACATAGAGAACCACCCATTGAGGATTAGACACATCCAGGGCGCAGTTTAGTACAGGTGAAACACATAGCAGCTTCTAGTTCTTTAATGCTTCCCTCTCCCACTATTATGACCTCAGTCCTACCTCACAAATCCTGCTAGTACTGAGGAGAGCTTTCAATATATGAAATGAAGGATAGACAACCCTCCCTAGAAACAGTAATGTGAGTAATGATTTCAGGAAAGGGACAAGGAAGGGGGAGGAAGTAGGGAAGAGGAAAGCAGAGAGTAATCATGGCAGAATAACTCTCCTCGAGGGGGATGAATATCAGAATAGTAGATGAAGGGATAGTATGGGCAGTGTTAGATATGTATAAATAATAACAATACATAATATATAAAGCACTCCTGGGTGTTAGGATGGGGGAGGAAGGGAATAAAAAGGACTTGATATCAGAAAAATGATAATGTTTTGAAATTGCTGATGCCAACATTTGTACATGTTCTCTTGCTATAATGGATGTATGGATTGTTATAATATATGTAAGAGCCTCTGATAAAATGATTTATTAATTAAAAATAAAAACAAGGGTCTTAAAGTATGCTATTTATTTAGGCCTGATGTCAGGTACTACTCCTTGATGTTCTTTAGCAAATGAATAAGGTAACATAATAGAAGGGTTACCAAAGTGGAGGACCCTAAAGTCAGAAAAATACTTAACTTAGTCAGAATTAAGATAATTCTGACCCATAGTCACTCTATCGGACAGAGTAGAATGGCCTCTGTGGGTTTCCAAGACCATAAATCTTTATGGGAGTAAACAGTTTCATCTTTCTCCCATGGAGTGGCTGGTGGTTTCAAACTGCTGACCTTCCAGTTATCAGAACAACACATAAGACTCTATGCCACCAGGGCTCCTTCTTGGTACCAGTTGGAAATAACTGCCGCCAAGAATTTGCTCAATATGTTCTTTTTTTTAATTAAAAATCATTTTATTGGGGGCTCGTACATCATTTTTCCAATACATAAATAAGCATATTGTGACAAGAACCCTCGCACGTCCGTTGCCGTCATCATTCTCCAAACAGCCGCCCTTTCCCCCAGCCCCTGGTGTCAGTTCCTCCAACCCCTCCCCTGTTCCCCTGCTCTCCCTCCCCCATCAACCCTCAATACTTTATAAATAATTATTATTCTGTCATATGTTACCCTGCCCGACACCTCCCTCAGCACACTCCCCCATGCCCGTCCTCCAGATAGGTCATATGTAGATCCTTGCAGCTGGTTCCATCTCTATCCTATCTTCTCGCCACCCATTCGGTAGTTCCATTCTAACCAACCTAATATGTTCTTTCATTCAGCCTTTTAACAACTTTTCAGAGATTTCGTTCCAACTTTTCATGACCGGGCAAACGAAGGTGCAATGTCTGACTTTCTGTGTACTTCTAGTTCTTGGCCCACTTACCAACAGCATTAGTCTCCACCGTGACTAATCTATTTCTGGGTCATACTGTATGCCATTTCTTTTGACTATCTCCACGATCATTGCATTTGACCCTTGTGAGAAGCAAAGTTCAAGGTATTACAATAATTTTCTGAAGGTAAAGACAATGAGAGGCAGAGATAAATACATAGGCCTCCTGGCCTTTTCTCATTTTTCATACCACTTCTCTTGAAAGTAGTATAGGAACCACTGCTATTAAGGCATGTCAAAGAGCACTCCACTCCTCTCAATCAGCTTTGTTTATTCCTCACTATGCAGTACCTTAAGGAACTCTGGTGGAGTAGGGGGTTGCTAAGCAGAAGATCAGCAGTTTGAAACCTCTGGCTCCTCCTCCACCAAAGAAAGATGTGGATTTTTACTCCCATGAAGATTTCTGGTAACCACTGGATGAGAAACCACAAAGTGAGCTGTTAAAACCCACCAACTTGTCTGCTGTAAACAGAGATGGGTCTATCTGCTCCCATAAAGATTTGACAGTCTTCATAGCATCTCTATGAGTTGAAATCAACTCCAGGGGAGTAGGTTCGATTTGGATTTGTCACACCTTAACCTTTCCCCCTGAAGATTTAACTGGTGTTTCTTTGTAAGGGTGAGTTCCAGTGAACTCGATGGCAGGAGGTCTGTATGATTGTGGCTCTCTTGGGCATAAGGTGCTGAAAAAGCAAGGGCACCATTGGGGGAAATGGAGCCACAGTCCCCATAACAATTGTATGGGAACTTTATTACCAAAGATGTGCATTGGTGTAAAAGCATATTTATAAGATTTGTGTAATAGCAAACATCTGGTAACTATTGACGTGTGCCCATCAATAGGGAATAATTAAACCAGTTAAAGGATCCCTGGAGTAAAATATTAGACAGCTCTTTAAAAAGGTTGGATAGATCTGTATGTGTGCTATTTTGAAAATGTGCCCATGAAAAAAGGAAATAACGTGGAAAAAATGTATAACATTTTCCCATCTGTAACAAGCAAAAAAGAATGGGGTAAAAGGGAAAGCAATTGAGCAGCAAAGTGAGAAGTGGGACTTGCCCAGAGGGACCAAATCCTCTGAAAGAGCCATGTGCCCATGAGAACTGGATTAGTCTTCAAGACTCTGCCAGGAATAATGTTTCTAACTCAGTGATTACATAAATGCAGGCCTGGTGGGGTACGCTATTTATATTCTACCATAATGAGACACAAGCATGCACACATTAGATATACTATCCATGCCAAGTATTGGCTAAGGAGATGGTGGAATAGGAATACTGGTATACTATACTGGTGGAAATATAAAATAGTCCAATATCTTTAGTGTACAGTTCAGTACTCTTTTAAACACTTACCTATCATGTGAATCAACTGTGCTAATCCTACTCAAGGAAAATGAATGCATGCATTCATAGAGTTGTACATACATGTTTATAATATGTTAATTTCAAATAGTCAAAAGCTGGAAAGAAAGCAGCTATCCAGAAGGTAAACAGATAGACAAACTGTTATATACCAATATAAAATAAGATTTTTTGGCAAAAAAAAGGGTTCATCAATAATAACATACAATGTTGTTAGATGCCATCAAGTCGGTTCTGACCCATAGTGACCCTAGGCACAACAGAACTAGACTGTCCCTTCCATAAATGTTCTTACGTTTGAGCCCATTATTGCAGCCCCTGTGCTGGTCCATCTTGCTGGTCCTTCCTCTTTTTCACTACCTTTCCAGTTTACCAACCATGATAAGCACCAAAATAATTGTTCTGTGTAAAAGAAGCCAAATTACCCCATGATGATCACTGGTGTTGAGAGACTATGAAAGAAATGAGCACATGAAGTCGTTGCTTCTCAGGAGACAGACACAGAGACTGCTGAAGCAGAAGTGAGTTGACTGATGGACACAGCAGTGGAGCAACATGCCCATGGTTGTCCTTAAACACCTATGCACTGCTCTTAATTCTTTGATTCAAAGGTTAATAAATGGAGTTTTCTGAGTCAAAGAAGAAAGAAGCAAAATAAACACATACGAATCAATAAATTGCTCTCTGTTACAAGCAAAACTCTTAACTTATTTTCTGTCATCTGACATGGAATTTCTTCAGGAAGAAAAAGTATTGTGTTTCAATGACATTGACCCTAAAGTTACAAGCTGCCATGTCCAGTATTACAGTGGGAAATATTTACCTTGTTAAATTCTATGGGACACATCTTGGTTCCATGTTCACCCCTACTTCCCACTTTACTTCTTTTACAATATAGTCTTCTTATCTATCATGATTCTGACCTGAACTTAAACCTAAAGGCCATTGCTCTCAACTTTCTACTTAGCCCTTCATTCTGAGAGAATGTGTGGAAGCTTCCACAGTTAAGCTGTCTGCCTGGATTGTGTATTTCAAAGTCTCTTTAGGAAGTGAGAGCACAATTATTTTTGAGAAAGGGGAACTGTAACAAAGGGTTCCTTAATATACCAGAAGTCTTTATAAAGCTGATTTGGCACATCAAAGACTTTTTTTCTTACTTAAAAATCCTATCCAAAGGCACTTCACTATGTAGTTTTTAATTTAATTAGACTATTTTTTTTCTTTTTACAAACTATATGCCTTTACTTTAAGTGGTAATATGGGATGCAACATGGTCTTTCCTATTCAGAGCTGAGCTGTTTGACCAGCAATGTTAACAAGCCTTTCTGCTAAATTGAAAGCTATGAAACTGACTTATACTGAGTCAATTACTACCTCCCTTTAAAACTATATGAAAATGAATATATATGTGTATGTATATGTATATATGTGTGTATATGTGTGTGTGTATTTACAAGATTGTTAGGAGGTACAGCCTCCAGAGGTAAATGTGCAAAGAAAATATCATGCCTTAATTCTAGGATTTATCAACCCGATGACCTAGGAGAATAGTCTACATTGCTCCCAGCCATACACCATGACCCTGAATTCCTCATTAATTTTCTTCATGAAATTCCAGTAGAGAAGCTCTCAGAAACTAAGAGCATCAGAATTTGGAAATAAGCTCAAGTCTTCAGCAGCTAAAGCCAACATTGGCTTTGGGTATTTCCCAAGGCAGTATTCTTCTGGAGATGAAACTGTCACTTTGACAGATGTAATTGTCTCAAGTCTCACTGACTGAGGTTTATACAACAGGTATAAACAAATCCATGTATTTTTTTGGCGAATATTCTAGGGCAAGGCAAAATACCATGGAACAGAGCAGGTATTTTTCTTTCTAAAAGTTGTTGGAAAAAATAAAAAGAGGTGGGTCTGTGATTTCTGATGATGCTCTGAGGCAGGTTTCACATTCAAGGTTTCTTTTGTGAGTGAGCTCTGAAATACTGTGTCTGAGAAAAGCAAATGATCCAATTATCCCAACCAAAGTTTTACAACACTACCTGGCTCAGGTGATGGTAAGAGATTAAAGAGTTATGCAAAAACCCTGGGTGTGGTAAAATACAATAATTCTATAGAGAGAAAAGTGGAGTGATAAGAACTTATCAATTTAATTTTCCAATTTATGAAATGAAATGAAGAAAATAATAAACAATATTTAATCAGAATCAGGTATGAACCTCATCTCCAGTTAGTAAATGTATATAATCTCAAGCAGAACATTTGAATATGCTTTTAATTATGCAATAATATGGACAATGCTCTCAGGCACATACTCAGAGGTACATTCATAGGAGCAAAGGCGTACTTTTCATAAAATATTTTAGCCTTTTAGTATTCACTTAGATTATCCTTTGTTTCATTGATGTATTCAAATGCACCCTTCAATTCTGGTATCTTTATATGTTAAGTATTAGGGTAGCATATGGATATTGGACTTCCATTCAAGTACTCTGTCAATACAAGAACACTCTGTTCTATTAATCTGGCATTCTATGATGCTTATCTCCCCAACCCAATTGCTGAAGACAAGGTGGATGCATAAGCAAACCTGGTATCTAGGGTCTTAAAAGCTTAAAGGTAAACAAGTTGCTATCTAGCTCAGAAGCAACAAAGCCCACATGGAAGAACCACACCAGCCTGCGTGACCATGAATTCTCGAAGGGGTCAGGTATCAGGCATCAAAGAATGAAAAATCATATCATTGTGAATGAGGGGGAGTGTGGAGTGGGGGCTCAAATACCTTTTGTAGGCAACTGGACGTCCCCTTACAGAAGGGTTGCTGGGAGGAGATAAGCCAGTTAGGCTGTAGTGTAAAAACACTGAAATAAACAACTTTCCTCTAGTTCTTAAACGTTTCCTCTCCCTGCCCCACCGCCCACCCTCCACTCACTATCAGGATCCCAGTTCTATCTTAGAAATCCAGCTAGCCCAGAGGATGTATACTAGTAGAGCTAGGAACTGGAAACAGGGAATCCAAGACAGATGAACCCTTCAGGATCAGTGGTGAGAGTGCTGATACCAGGCGGGTGGAGGGAAGGTGGGATAGAAAGGGGGAACTGATTACAAGGCTCTACATATAAACCCTCTTTGGGGGATGGACAACAGAAGAGTGGGTGAAGGGAGATATCAGACAGTGTATGACATGACAAAATAATAATGATTTATAAATTATCAATGGCTCCTGAAGGAAGGGGGTGCAGGGAGGGAGGGGAAAATGAAGAGCTGATGCCAAAGGCTCAAGTAGAAAGCAAATGTTTTGAGAATGTTGAAGGCAACAAATGTACAAATGTTCTTAACATAATGGATGGATGGATGGACTGTGATAAGAGTTGTACTAGCCTCTGATAAAATGATTTAAAAAATACAATAGAAAACAAAACATTATTAAAACAGCTTTATTGACATAAACAAATGCAGATATTAAATTACATAATTTAATTAGGTTTCACTTTTGTGTACACCAATCAATATAACAAATGTATCCATATCTAGGATTCCCAAAAGTTAATTCAGTTCTCTTTTCAGTTTCTCCCTCTCTCATGCTTCTCATCACCAACCCTAGGCAACCAGAAATCTGCTTTCAACAACTCTAGATTAGTTTGAAATGTCCTGATTTTTAATAATTGTAATCAAATTTAATATAATATGAGGGTGAATTTATAAATATTGCTTTGAGTGGATCCAGTTCATCCCTGGTATCAAACTTCCAAGGAGTGATTTGAGATGTTAGTTGGATGTGACAGTGTGAAGTTCAGAAGAGAAATGCATTCTGCGAGGTAATAATAATAATAATAAGTAATAATAAAATTGGAATTACTATAGAGTTGGCATTTAAAGCCATTGACAAGATGAGAACACTAAGAAAGCAGATGCTGATAGAGCAGAGAAACAGCTAAAGAATTGGGACTGAGGAAGGTAGAAGAAAAATAGTGGAGAAGGAATGATAAATATTACACATATGAGTCATTGTAGAACTGAGTATCCACTATCACTGTCAGTCCGACTAAATTGTATTGAACTGAAAATAGTATGAATGAGCGCAATATTCACTAGAAATAGATTTGTAGGGCTGAAAATGGGTGTAATTAGACACTTTAGAAAGTCAAAATAGATTTCTGGACCTTAAGTCTGGGAATAGAAACAAGAATTTCTTCGAGTGCTGTAACTTCTCAGTGTCTCATGTATTCCTGGCAGGATTCAAATCAACATTTAAAGCATTCCATTCAGACCTAATTTTTATTCCCACAGAGCAGGAAGAAATGTAATAAATGCTTTCCGTTACTATAACAATAAGCACCAATTATTCTCACAATGGCATTTGCTGGTTCAGTTCGAGTTAGTACACAGCCTTGAAAGCATGCCAAGCAGGGTTATGAGTCATTTGTACACATTAATTCTTTAACTGTCATAAAAACTCTATGAGATAATTAATAGTATTCACAGATAGGTTAAGAACATTACCCAACCACTCCACCATGAGACATGTGCTATGGGGGACCTATAATGCTATGTATGGGTGGCAGCATTGGAGACACTGCAGAAATTGTGTCTGGTCTCCCCCATGCACAGTGGGGTAAAACACAAAAGGAGTGCCACTGGGTGTCAAGGGGAGAAAAGTAAACAAGTCCACACGGAACCCTGAAAATAGACTTCTAAGTTGTTTTGGAAATGTTGATGGCACCATATGGACAAATATGCTTAATACTATTGAATGACGGATCATTACAAGATTTGTAAGAGCCCCCCCAATAAAAAGACTAGTTACAAAAAACCCAAAACATTGCCCCAGGTCATACACCTCCAAGGGATTGAATTGGATTCTGTTTTGATTCTAGAACTCACTAGACCATCATGCAAAGTCTCTTAGGATGAGCACTTATTCCTGGCTATTAATAAATGCCTAAAGTATATCTGTTTCTGCGATGGTAATGTGAAACCAAACAACAGAACTTCTAGGACTGAGGTAGGATAATTCAAATTTATGCTCTCTCACTCTCTAGTCATCTGCCAACCTCAGCTACCATCTAGCAACCTCAAAGCCCACTTGGTCCTCTGCCAGCATGGATGACAATGGCACCTATTTGAAACCAACTGCTGCACTTTGGCGCATGCACCTCATGAGTCGCACAGCATTTGTCTGAATGATGTTTATGGCCCCCTAAGTTTGTAAAAGGGTGTAGAAATTCAGATTGAAGAATGGAACCTAGAAAACTCGGTGCCGACCCATACACAGCAGGGTATATCATGTCTCCTGGATGCAAAGTGATGATGGTGCTGTCAGGCCTATAATAGCATAGTTCTTATATAATTCATATCACATGCCTTTCCATCTGGACCTTTCTATACTATGATCCTTCAATTCTGTTCTTACTTTCTTTTTATTGAATAGTTCTTGCAAAAAGGAGGAAAACCATTAACCCCCTGAGAAAGTGGATGAAAGAGCTGAAAGGAATTTTCACCAGGGAGGAGGCCCGAATGACCAATAAACACATGAGAAAATGTTCCTGATTATTTTCCATCAGAGAAATAAAAATGTAAAACAACAATGACAACAACCATGAGAGATCACCTAACCCCCTTGAGGATAGCTAAAATCAGAAAATCATAGAGCAGCAAATATTGGAGGGGATGTGGCGAGCTAGGAATTCTCCTCCACTGCTGGTGGTCATGTAGCTACATACAGCCTCTGTGGAAAGAAATATGGTGATATTTAAAGCAAATAGAAATTGAGCTACCATATGAACCAGCTATCCTTCTACTGGGCCTATACCCAGAAGAGGTCAGAAATAAACCATGACCAGTCTTCTGTGCTCCAAAATTTATTGTGGCACAATTCACAATCACAAAGAATTGGAACAACTAAATTTCCATCAACGGACGAGTGGATTCATAAACTCTGGCACATAC